>PVKE010029862.1:0-19966 GCA_004027555.1 Craseonycteris thonglongyai | reverse complement strand
CGAGGATCGAATCCCGGCTCCGGCCCAGGCAGGACCCACGTGCTGAACTGGGGAGTTCCCACAGTTTGGTTCTCTAACTGTCTCTGTCTCTGTCTCTCTCTCTATCTGTCAAAAAGTAAAATAGAAATAACTATGCACTGAAGACAAAAAGATAATTTCTCTCTATAAATGTGAAAAGATAAAAAAAAAACAAAAAACAGTTTGAAGAGAGATTTCTGCAGTTTACAAATATCGAGCCAATTGTCTCCTTCTGTATCAATCCTTTTACTTGCCAAATAAATGTAAGAGAACTAGCCGCATGTATTGCAGACCTTGTTCAGGGGAAAGCAGAAGAACTAGAGTTAGAAATTTTGAACCTTAAGAACGATATTTTGCTAAAATCCTTAATCTCAGAGGACTTATGGAACATAGTCAACAAAGAAAGGTTCCCATTTTTTAAAAAAGCGGCATATAAAATCAAATCGTTTTTTGGGTCAATGTATTTATGCGAATCTTTGTTTTCAAACATGAATTTAATAAAATCACGATATAGATCTCGACTTACTGATGAGCATCTTAATAATTGTTTGCTAACAGGGTTGTCATCATACTCTCCTAATTACGAGGTACTGGCCAATGAAATGCAATGCCAAAGATCACACTGACAGATTGGTTTTTTTATGTTTTCTTTTATGTTTTTTTAAATGATTTTATTATACGTGTGTTTCTTATTTACTTTGTATTCCATTTTGTATATATGTTTCTTTGTGTGTATATAATTTGTACAATAAATTTATTATTTTAAAATTATTTGTGTTTATTAATTTTTATTCTTGTTCAATAATAAATATCCTTAGAAATAGCTGGTGCCCGCCGCCCTACTGATATTTTAGAATGCGCCCTAGGGTATAAAATGGTTGGGAACCCCTGGTCTTGACCAAGCAAGTCTGGCCCATGGCCTGTGGGCTGAGTGCAGCCTAGGACGACTTAGAATGTGGCCCAACACAAATTCATAAACTTTCTTAAAACATTATGAGATTTTTTTTTTCTTTTCTTTTTAGCTTACTAGCTATTGTTAGTGTTAGTGTATTTTACGTGTGGCCCAAGAGAATTATTCTTCTTCCACTGTGGCCCAGTGAAGCCAAAAGGTTGTACACCCTTGCTCTATACTGGACAATCTCAGCATCAGGCTATGTGTGCACATAATTCTAAAAGATACACCCCTTCTTATTCAAATTTTGGACAAAGGGGTGGTTTTTCACTTTCACTGCTTTATATTGTCTTATTTCTTGTTTTGAACAGCAAAAATAATTGAGCCACTTCTATAACATAATAAAAATATCATGCAGAAATGTATAATTAAACAAAATAATGAATTTCAGTACTCTGCCTGTGTACCATATTGAATAAATAATGATAAGCAATAACAAAAAATTTCCTTACAGCCTCAATATCATTTGCTAAAGTGTATTTCTCAAAGAATGGACTGGAATTGCCCTGTGTGTATATTAAATCCCTCTCTTGGGGGATTTAATATTTAAATGGATTTAATAATTAAATCCATATTGGTGAAGAGGCTGCTTGGTTATTTTAAGGTCAATGATTTAAATGCTTGGCTATATTGCCTAAGAGTTTAAACAACTCTTATCTTTGCAAGAAGTGTATACTCAGCTTTTGTGTGTTTTCCAATTGGGCTCTGCTTTTCTGATGTATCTCTTTATGATCATATTAGAGTGCAGTATCTTCTGATCTGTCCAAATTTAATTCATCAATTTTTTTCTTTGTATTAGTATTATTGAATAATTTTGTTGTTCATTTAAAGAAAAGAAAAGGCAAATATTTTAAAGTAATTTCAAGTATTTTTGTAAATGGAGTTGAGTTATTTGTTTATTCGTGCTTTCTTTAGCATTTTGACTAATTTCACAGTGGCCTGACTAACACTTTGGCAATCAGGAAGAGGGAGGGTTGCTATGGCACCACCAGTAAAGTTATGGTTGGGAGGAATGAAGTCTAATGGGTAAAAATCAAGCAGTGTTGCATTTTATCTTTCTTAATTTTGATTAGAGAGTCACATTCATACTTGCATATTAATTATCTGCAGATCAGGGTGATCATTCAACTTATTTTTCAATGTTATCTTTACAGCTTCTGCCACCTTTGAAGACTTTCAGATTCGTCCCCATGCTCTTTTTGTTCATTCGTACAGAGCTCCAGCTTTCTGTGATCACTGTGGAGAAATGCTATGGGGGCTGGTCCGTCAAGGTCTTAAATGTGAAGGTAAGGTATTTCCTTCCCCAACCAAGTTGAATGCATACTGGAGTTATCTGCTTCTTGTTCTGGGTTTTTGATGTTTGCAGTATGTGAAAGAATTCACAAGACTCAGAAATATAGGAAAGCAAGAAAAGTTTTAATAGAAAATGGTGAGAGAAAGCTTGTGGCAGTGTCTAGAAAAGACAGCTGCCCCAAACTTTAGGTAATTTTTATTATATAGGAAAGTGTAGGTAAGTTTTCTTATGGCAGAAAAGGTGATGTCCAACTTGGTTTTTTGATGTAGAGACTGAAGTCATTTGATTGACATGTGCAGGTTATATAACTTATTTTTGTACTTGCCCTGACCCAGAATGCATACAGAAAAGCTACAGGAGTGGGGGCTGGAGCCTTAATATTCATTTTATTATAAGTGTATTATCATGAAGCCAGACATCAGGATGAGGGCGGGTTCTAGCAGTCTACTCAAGTGCCCCAACCCGGACAATTCTGGGCGGGGTCTTCTCTCTTTCTTCTAGGGGAATTTTGACAGGAAAACTTATCACTAGGGTCTGGGTCTAGACAGTCCCTGGGAAGTGGACAAAGGCCATGGTGGTCGCTAGGATGTAGCTTTTACCCCCCTACCTGCTCAGGCTTATTTTTGTTAACACTTTTTCTGCCTCTTCATTTATGCTGTGCCCTCTACTAGAATGTGCTGTTTCCCTCTGATGTCTTCCAGAGTTTTGTGGGGAGGATAGATTCTGTTCTCTTCATTTCTTCGTTTCCTGTTTTCAACATATTTGCTCTGATTTGGGAGGCCTGATCCTCACATCTTTTCCTCTATATGGTTTAGATTTGTTTCTTTTGTGCTTATTATTTCGGCAACAGACTAAAAATAATATTTGCACCTTAATCCAGATCTTGGAGTAGTAGGCATTCAAGAAATATTTGTTGAAATTAGCAGTTTAAATGAGCAGAGATTCAGGAGGTTAATCATACCATCCAAGGTCACTCTGCTATTGAGTGGCGGACTCAAACTTGTAGCCACATTTCTCCACCAATATCATAGTTTTATCAGCCTCTGTGGAAAGAACTTCTTGAACTGTAGAGCCAGAATTCAAATCAATGTAGTTCAAAAGTTGTGATGAATTTTGATGAATTTTCCCTATGTGTCTACTCAACATTAAAACTTGTGGCAGCTCAAAATGACACAGATCATCTATCTCTTTGGAATTTCATTGCCAAATCCTTCAAAGCCCAAGTCTATTACATAGAGGATATTTTATTTTTTAAATGATAACCATGGTAGTTGCTGAGCTTGTTCAGTAAAATCAGAATTCAAAACCTAGTTACTTACAGATTGGGAGAAGAAATCAGACAAAGCTTAAAAGAAAATTTAAATTTCCAAATAGCTCCAAGAGAAATGGAAGCGGTACTGTTTTTCAAAATGCAAAATTTACAGCTGATACGAGAATAGCTTTTAATTTACAGTTGAACAAACGTGATTTTTATTTGCTTTTTCCAGGATGTGGTCTCAATTACCATAAGAGATGTGCATTTAAAATCCCCAACAATTGCAGTGGCGTGAGGCGGAGAAGATTGTCAAATGTTTCCCTCACTGGGCTCAGTACAGTCCGCACAGCATCTGCCGAGCTCTCCACCAGTGCCCCTGAGGAGCCCCTTCTGGTAGGCCTTTCTATCTACCCATTTTCCCGTTTGTAGGAGACCTGTGGGATGATGCAATCCATAACAGCGTCAGTCCCAGACAGTGCCCTGGGGGGGAGGTCACAACCGGTGTTACAGACCGCTTCTTCATGGGCTGTGCTATAGATTGGTCAGTGCTTCATCATGTAGCCAATAGCTTTGAGTTTGCTTTTATCTGTGAGTTTAGCGCAATTATAAAATATGTGAAGATTCGTTACGGTCTCAAGGCCGGAACAGCCCGAACTAATGTGTGAATGTTGCAAAACATAGTTTGTCAAAATTTGGAAATTAAAGATAAAAGATATTTTTCCCTGAAGATTATTAAAGGACTTTGTGTCATAGCTAAATACTTATTCTGGGAGAAAATTTGAATTTTCTTTTAATCATAATATGAAAGTCTTTAATTGCTTGACCTTACATTCCGATGTATTGTCACAGTGACACTATTGACAAATGCTGTGAAACAACACTTAATACTTTAAATAGTTTCATTAGCCCTAACATATATATTTATCAATATAACTTAAATATTCTTCTTTAGGAAAATTAAATTTGAAATTTAATTTGGAATTTAGTTTTACAAAAAAAAAAACTTTGGTAATTATTTGAATCATATGAAATTAGGATTTTTAATTGTTAAATGTGTTGGGGTGACATTGGTTAGTAAAAATTACATAGGTCCCAGGTATACAAGTGTACCTTACATTATCTGTATGCTGTATTATATGCTTACCACCCAGAGTCAGTTCTCTTTCCATCACAGTATATTTGAGTCCTCCCTCCTTCCCCCCCCACCCCCCCTTACTCTCAAGTAACCATTAAACTATAGTGTCCACAAGTTTTTCTGTGTTGCTTTCAGTTTTAAAGAACATTTTTTTTAATAAGTAGGCTGACCATGCATACCATTTTTAATTGGACAGTTCCGGTTTTTCATTTTTCTCAACCATCCTGTCATTTTAATACAAATGTCAGTTTTGCCCTATTACCGGTATTTTTTTATAAAAAACTGAACACAGGTTGTTTATTTATCATAAGGCTCTGTGCTAATCAATGCATTCAGTAAACTACTAATGTGGTGAAAGAGGAAGTTTTGTTTACTTTATCCAGTCATGGCCAGGGGACTTCTTGAGCTAGGGACCACCAGTCCACACCCCCTTGCTTGTCTATAGCAGTGGGAAATTCAAGAGGTGATTGCTAAGCCCCATTCTGCCTGTGGGAGCCAGGAGAGTCTTGATACACAGGAAATACTGAACAGGCTCACCTGGCTGTTTGCTTCTATCAGGTTAGGAATGTGTGATGCAGTGACTGTGAGTCTTACTGTTATTTCTACCACATTCCTCCTATAGAAATTCTTTGTGCCCTGCATTGTTTGATTCAGTCTTTTCAGTCTCTTGGTTCAACAGGCTATTAGCTGTTTTTTGTGTTTTGTTTTGTTTTTATTACAGAGGAACTCTCTGGTGAGACATTAGTGTATACTAGCTTTTGATAGCAGTTGGGATGTTCATTCCTTTTTTTTTTTTTCTTTTTGGTGTATGTTTATGATTTTTTGCAGTTTGCCACTGTAGTCCTGCATTAGTGTTTAGTGTGATATGCCATACAGATTTTTTTTACTGCTCATGTGATATTTTATAAGTATTTTGTTGATATATGTATTATTAATTAGTTTTTTGTGTGTATGTTTTATATGCAATAAATCAGTGATACTCATTTGCACCCCTCTCCATATTTTTTTGCAATTAATTTAGGTTTTGGTTTCTTTTTGTTTGTTTTGGTCTCTTATAGCCTAAAAATCTAGGTTATGTGTTAAGACAATGAGGGCTCTGTTAATTGTAAAACAAAATCGTTTCATGGAGTATGCAAAGTTTTATGATAAGGTAATGAAAGACTGAAATTTGTTTTGGAAGATTACTTCATTGGAGAAATATTCATAGTGCAACCGTGGTGAAATGCAGTCCCCTTTTACGTCTACCTAAATTTTTGCATGTGTTATATCACTAGAGAATAATAGTTAACTCAATATGTTCATGTAATACAATTTTTGTTATCATCTTACTTTTTCTTGAATACAGAATATTACATAACCCTGTCCCATTTTTGTCATCCCAATATTCCATTTTTTGTCTCAAGTAAGTTTGGTCAGCCTAAAAGTAAGCTAATGGTGTGAGGCTTGAAATTTCCCATTTACTTTCTTCCCCAATAGGTATTACAGAGACTCTTTGTAATCTAGCTATTGTAAAAACCAATTAAAGAAAAAATTAAAAACCACTAAACTTTTATGTTAAATAAATTTTTGGAGTGGAGAGAGGCAATACATTTTTAAGACATCTCTAAAAAGTTGTATTAATTAGTACATTGTTTAGAAATTTTTACTGTGATCTTTGTATCAATTTAATTTCTTACAGCATAAGCCAGATGTATAACTTAAATGAATACTCATTTTGATAAATAAGAAAATACCATATTCTATTTTTACAAGACTTACTTTTGGGAGTTTCTTGTGTTTTCAAACTTTCATCAGTTTAACCTGTTTGGGGAAGGCAGGAACTAAATTCTACCAATACGTAGAAGAATATGTTATAGTTTGGTAACTATTCAGAATGTATGGGTATGATTACCTACATATTATTTCATAAAGTTGTATTAATTCAAATTAGTGATATTCTGACTGAAAGGTACTTCAATCAAAAGCTATTTACTCTTTCAAATAACTCTCATGTTACCTTCTGAACTTTGAAGTTCCTTGACTTAGTTTGAGTTTTTGTAAGTAGTGATTTTACAAGTTATAACAGTTATTCTTGCTTTTAAGGATAGTCACTGAGAGTCAGGATAAACATTTATTTTTATTTTTTGTTATATTTATTAGAGTGACATTGGTTAGCAAAAATTACATAGGTTCCAGGTATACAATTTTACAATACATTGTGTATGTGTTGCATTGTGTGCTCACCACCCAGATTCAGTTCTCCATACATCACCATATATTTGATACCCTCTCCCTCATTCCCCACTCTTCTCCCTGATTACCCTCAAAGAACCACTAAGCTATTGACTGTTTCCATGAGTTTTTGTTTGTTACTTTCAGTTTTATATTCCATATATGAGTGAAATCATATGGTTCTTGATTTTTTTCTGTCTGACTAATTTTTCTTAGCATGATGATCTCAAGGTCTACCTATGTTGTTGCAAGTGACAAGGAACCCTTATACACTGCTGGTGGGAATGTAAATTGGTACAACCACTATGGGAGACAATATGGAGGTACCTAAAAATGTTAAAAATCGTATTATCATATGACCCAGCAATTCCTTTTCTGGGTATCTACCCAAATAACTTGAAAACTTTAATTCGCAAAGATACATGTACCTCAATGTTCATTGCAGCGCTGTTCAAGATGGCCAAGTTGTGGAAACAACCAAAGTGTCCTTTGATAGATGACTGGATAAAGAAGTTGTGGTACATTTCACGATGGAATGTTACTTAGGAGAGACATTTTAAAACAAGTTTAATAAACAAAATTATAAATTGTGTATAGCTTTCAGTTTTACTAGAAAAATGTTTTTAAAATTATTTAACGTCTCACAAGAAATGTACAGCTCTAAAAGCATTCATTATTAGACTATATTAGAATCTAGATAATTAATGCTGAAAATTATTCTTTTAAATATGTCTGAACTTCTTATAATATGTACACATGTATGTATTAATATATGCATATATACACAAATACATATTACATACTTCAAAACATTACATATATTATTTAGATTTTATAAGTAAAAATTAAATTATATATTTAAATCATCATGTACATACATATATGTGTATATGTATAATCTATACATATAGTTTAGGTGTCATAATTATAGTCTTTAGCAGAGGTTTTTGTGTCTTTTAACAAAATTAATTTATGTAACCAAATTAAATAATTATTTAATTATTTGAGTTACTTGATTACAAGATGCATTTTACATCAAATGTTTAACTCATTTTTGCCTTAATGCCAAATGGAAGTTTTTGTAGAATGCTTAAAATGCATTTTAAAAATAAATTTTTTAAATCAGATTTTAACCATGTCTGTCAAGAATGCTTATAAAATTGTGATCAAATCAGATATTTGTGAAGTGAGAAAATATAAAGTTCATAAGAAACTTTAAGATAATTATCATAAACTTTCATAACCTTGTGTAAAATGCCTTATAGGTAACCTCTAAATGAGAAATGCCTTTGGTAATAATGTTTGTGACACTGACACCTTGGCTCTCAAAATTGTTTTACATGCATCAAAAGTTTTTGTGCTCTCATGAGGTGCCTATGTGTCTATTTGTATCCAATTCCTGAGAAAAGATAAAACATTGACTTGCTTTGAAGAGTGCACTTATTTTTTATTTGCCTTGGGTCAGACCTTGGCTACTTCATGTAGAGCAAGCCACCCTGATTTACCCAGACCTGCCTGGAGTGCAACACATATTAATATGTTTATTTTTACAACTGGGCAAGACATAAAAGGCCAGTAACTGTAGTTTAAATATTGTAGTGAATGCCTAATCAAAGGTAATATTATGGCAATAATAGTGAAATCTTTAGTTCTATGTACTGTAAAGGATATTTTTTTATTTTTTGAAAGGTGATGGTGTCATTTATTAATACCACTAGATCACCCATGTTGGAAATTTGCCATAATAATTGTAATAGATTTTTCCTCTCAAATGTAAGAAATTGATTGCCTATTTTTACTACAAAATCACCATTTCACATACAGATTAAGAGATGGTTAATTCTGTTAATTTATCCATTTTTGGGATAAATTGGATAAGCTAATAGAATTGAATCTCAGGTTTCTATAATGCCACTACAATAGAAAATAAGGATCACAACATAGATCATATGACAAGGTTTTTCTTTCATCAGCTTTGACAGTAAACTGTATCTATTATACCAACCATAAAGCAGTTCATCTTTTAATAAAATCCAACATGTAATCAGTTTAGTGCAAATAGCTATGTGCGGGTGTACATCTTTTTGTAAATCTTCATTAGTATTAGAAAAAAGAAGAAAAAACTTAGTAGGTCCTTAAGTCTGACTAATATATTGTATTATTACATATATGTGTATCAAGATTATGTCAATTTTAAAGACTTTTAGACAATTACAGAAGAGAAGTCAGATATAATGATCCTTTCATTTCTCTGTGCTTTGCTCATCTTTTTATTTTTATTTACAAATGATCTTGTTTCATGGGAAAAATTAAAGCCATTTAAACTATAGTATGCAAGTTTTATTCTTAGACAAAAAGTTGATAGTCATCTAGGAGTTTTGCTCCTAGCTATGAAGAAGCTCGTATCAGATTAACTGTCCTGCAAGGAACAATGATAAAAGCTGCATAAAATAGAACAAAGTGAAACAACATTTGGGGAGATATTATCAAGATGACAGCTTGAGAGGAGCTCTGGAAATCTCCCCTGGAAAATACAACAAATTGAACTAAAATCCAACTGGGGATTTTAAGCAACACATAGCCTCAGCTGATAGACCCACTCATCACAAGAAAATACCTAACGACCGGAGAACTAGGGAGTCGAGTGAGAGAGAAGGGAAGGGAACAGTGTGGACAGTGACCCAGAGACAGGCAGGGTAGAGACAGAGGTGGGGACCTGGGAGCATGGGCTCAGTTGCAAAATGACTTTGGCTGGGTTGGAGGCTGAGAATGGGATGAAAGCAGAGGCACAACACAGTCAGCCAGAATGTGGGGTGCACAGCAGACGTGAGGCCTGGGTGGCTGTAGCGTGATGCCAGCATCAGGAGCTCAGGGAGAGTAGCCATAGCGTGGTGTGGGTGGCCATAGCGTGACACTGGGGCAGCTGGAGAAAAGAGTGGGCAGGTGGCTGCTGCGTTTTATGGATGGTGTGCCAGTAGCCTGAATGCGCTGGTGGCTGAAGCTCAAAGTGGCCCTTGATGAGATAGGGCCCGAGCTGTAGCACTGTGTGGCTTTGGACACAGAACATGGCTGCTTCCCCTGTTCTCTCCCAAGGCTTTGCCCCCACTCCCAAGCTCCACCCAGAACCTGCTGGAAGCCTCCATTACCCTGTGACACAAACAGACCTGAACCTTTTCCAATAAACACTGCCCCCACCCTGAGGGATGCAGGAAAGCTTTGAAGCACAAGTGTGACAGCTTCTGACTGCAGTGGGATCTCAGAGGCATAAACACCATCGCCCACCATATCCTCGCAGAGAGGAGGCACACAGAGACCAAGGTGACTGAGTCCAAGAGAAGCCCACCTTCTAGGAAGTCTCCCACTGTGTAAAACAACATTGGAAGGCACCCACAAATACCCAAGGCAATCAGAATTTCAAGGACCAGTGTCTCAGAAAGAAGGAAATCACAGATGTCAATGCACAGGACAGCTTCTGCAACAAGAAGTATCAGGCTCAAAACGTCAGCAGTGCTGAGTTTGAGAACCCCTGATCTAGAACAAAGCTGGAGACTTTCCAAACATTTTATAAAGCCACGGTTAAGACAGTATGATATTATACAAAGTTTAAGTATTAAGGCAAGGTGATATTACACAAAAATAGAAAAATAAACCAATAGAAAAGTAAACCATGGTTATACAGGTCATCTCATTATGACTGAGATACCCCCACTGTGAGAAAAGGGTGGTCTTTTCAACAAAAGTATTTTTGGAACCTATAGAAAAATATCTATAGAAATTAGGAATAGGAAAAGCTTTTTAAACAGGACTTAAATCACTGATCACAAGGGGAAAAGATTGATAAATTGGACATTATTAAATTTAGGAAATTATTTTTATCAGAATATACCATTAAAAGAATGAAATGGCACTCCCCCTGCCTCTCCCCTCACCTTCTCTCAAACAATAAATTTTTAAAGAAAAAAAAGGAATGGAATGGCAAGTCACAGAATGGGAGGAGATACTTTCAATGTATATATCCTATAAAAGACTCATCTAGAAAATACAAAGAACATCTACAAAAAAGTTAGAACACAGAGAACCCCATACTTTATAGGTAAAATACTTGAATACTTTATATAAAAAAAAGGTAGACAATAAACCTAAAAATATACTTAACATTATTAGTTATCAAGGAGCAAAAAAATCTACAGTGAGATATCTCTACACCAGAATGTCTTAACACTAAAAAAAAAAGAAAAAGAGAGAGAGAGAGATATTGAGCAACTGGAATGCATATACACTACTACTAGGAATGTATATTGATCTATCTTTGAGAAATTGCTTTTCCAAGGTTATCTTCTGGCAGCTCTCTTATAAAGCTGAACAAATACATGTCATGTGACTCAGCAGTGCTATCCTAGGTGTATATTTGATGGAAATGTGTACGGACATGCACAGAAAGATATATGCAAGCATACTTTTCTTTTTTTCTTTTTAAAGATACAGTGTTTTTAGAGCAGTATTAGATTCACAGAAAGGTTGTAAGGAAGGTACAGAGATGTCCCACAAATGCGAAGCCTCTCCCGGTATCAATGTTACTCACCAGAATGGTACACTTTTTACCACTTATGAACCTACATCGACATATCATAACCACTTGAAGTCCATAGTTTACTTTAGGACTCACTTTTGGTATTATATATTTTATAGATTAGATGACAACTATTCATTATTGTGGTATCATAAAGAGTATTTTGACTGCCCTAAAAATTCTCTATGCTTTGCCTATTTATCTCTTCTACCCTTCAACCAACCCGTGGCTACCACTAATATTTTCACTATTTCCATAGTTTTGCCTTTTTCCAAAGTATCATATAGTTGAGATCATACAATATATAGCATTTTAAAATCCACTTCTTTCATGTTATAATACACATTTAAGGTTTCTCCATTTCTGTTCATAGCTTAATTGCTTAATTCTATTTAGCATGGATTAATTTTCCATTATTGGATGTACCATAATTAATTCATTCACCTACTGAAGAATGTATTGGTTGCTTGTGAATTTTGGCAATTGTGAATAAGGCTCCTATAAACATCTATATGCAGATCTTTGCATGGACAGAAATAATATGAAGGAGTGGAGTGATGGACTGCATGGTAAGAGTATGCTTAGTTTTGTAAGAAGTTGCCACAGTCTTCCAAAGTGGCTGTACCATTTTCTGGTCAAGATACCCAGGTAGATAAATGCTATGCTCGCCTCTTGTGACCACATCAGAATTGTCACTAAACTACAGAAGAACCGTAATTGAGAATTGGCTGAGGTTTAATTGAACAGAAGTCCTGTACTAAGGATATACAGAAGCCATATCAAGACTGGTAGGAGAGGTGGAGATGCTGAGTGGGCTGGTCCCCATATACACCTGTGGCAGTTCAAAATCAGGAGGGGTATCACAGCTGCAGAGTTCCCCCTGAGGAGCAAGGAGTTCAACACCCACTCCAGGCTTTGAACCCGGGTACCAGTACCAGGAAGAGAAGTCCCCATAACTTCTGACTGTGAGAACCAGCAGGGACTGTGGCTGAGTGAGACAGAAGGCTGCTGGAGTCCCAGACACTCCTCTTAAAGTGCCCGTGCACCGAGTTACTGGTTAATGGAGTCACCTGTTCTGAACTTCAGCACTGGGGGCAATAGCTCAAAAGGTGCCAGAGATATATGAGAAGGAACTAAGTTGTCAGACTTCAGGGCAAGGTCCGGAGGGGTAGCTTTCTCCCAGACACAAGTACTGGTGGAAGCCATTGTTCTTTTATTGACCTCTCATTCCTTTCCACTTGCAGATACAGGAGGCTGCCATATCTGATTCTCCATCACCCTGGCTAACACAGTTTGCCTCACCCTGGAGGTTTCCTGATACTCACTCTATACATTTGCAGGCCCACCCAAACCACTTCCAGTGGCTTTTCCCTACAAATAGCCTGTCTTGGTTCATGTTGTGAACTTTCCTAAAATCTCGCAAAGGTTCACAAGCTCTAACAAGCAGCACTTCTCTTCAGCATGCCCTGGGCCAATTGTTAAGCACCCCCAGGCCTGGCACTAGCAGCAGCCAGCTCAGGTGGAAGCCATCTATCTATACACTACTTTGTGGTTCACGCCAGGTGGCCCCAGACAAGGCACAGGCAGCAGCTGAATTTGACCTATAGCAGGCCCTCCACTAGGAAGCCGCAGGTCAGTGCTCCTAGTCTCTGGCTTCAGACCTCACTGGAGTACCACCTGGTTACCTTCACAGTTGACTCGCCCAAAGGGCACACTGGGCAGGATCAGAGCACTGCTAAAACAAAACGTGCTGTATAGGGTCAGCCCTGCACAACAGCTCCTCCACTATAGTCACAGGCAGTCCCCACATCCAATCAGCCTGAGGGTCTTTACCACCCATTGACGTGCACACAGCAACCACAGCTCAAGTACAAGAGGAGGGCACTCACAACCCACACAAGGAGAACAAGGGCACTCACAACCCACACAAGGACATACCTGGAGCACTAGGCTCAGTTCACCAGGGGGACTGTGCCACTGAGCCCCACAGGACACCTACTAGGTAAGCCACTCTCCTAAGACCAGTAGGCATAGGGGCTCTACCTAATTCATAGAAACAAACACAGGACGGCAGCCAAAATGAATAGGCAAAGAAACATATCTCAAATAAAAGGACAGACCAAAGCTCTAGAAAAATAACTAAACAAAATGGAGACAAGCAATCTAGCAGATGCCGAGTTCAGAAATACTGGTTATAAGGATGCTCAGTGATCTCAGTGAGAACTTCAACAAAGAGATAGTAAACAAAAATAGAGATAGAAAACATAATAATAACCAGTCAGAAATAAAGAATACAACACTTGAGATACAGAATACATCAGAGGGAATCAACAGTAGATTAGATGAAGAGAATCAAATCAGCGATTTAAACAATTACATAGCAGGAAATGCCCAATCAGAGCAAACAGAAAAAGAAAATAGACAAAATAGAGGATAGCTTAAGGGTCCTCTTGGACAATACCAGACATACAAACATTCACATCATTGGGGCACCAGAAGGAGAAGAGAGAGACCAAGGAATTGAAAAACTGAAGAAATAATGATGGAAAACTTTCCTGACCTGGTGAAAGAAATAGACATACAAACCCAGGAAATTTAGAGAGTTCCAAATGTGATGAACCCAAAGAGACCCACATCAAGACACATAACCATTAAAATGCCAAAGTTTAAAGACGAAGAGAATGTTAAAACCAGCTAGAGAAAAGCAGTTAGTTGCTACAAGGGAGCTCTCATAAGACTATCAGCTGACTTCTCAGCAGAAACTTTGTGGGCCACAGATATTGGCACAAAATATTTAAAGTGATAAAAAGCAAGGATGTACTTCCATTTAAAATGGAAAGACAAGAAAAAGCTAAAGGAGTTCATCACTACCAAACCAGTAGTACAAGGAGTCTGTGGACATCTTGGGTGATTCTAACTTGACAGCAAAGTAGAAATACAGAGTTATGTGTTTACAGAATTTTTTTTTCTTCAAAATAATGGTTCTAATAAAATAATCTGTAGAAATGATTTTCCTGGTCAGATAATATTGGGAAATGCTTCTTGGTCCATTCAAGTATTACACATCACACTCTTCATTAGGCATAATTATAGGTCTCACAAATCTTGCAGTACTGAAATCAGTGTTTTTAAATGATTCAAATATGGAATACCTGTTTCTCATAAAACTTAGGAATATCTTATGTTTTTTTAAAAAAGCATGCACTTTGAGAAAGTAGAGTGAATTAATACATGTTGCATAAACCCATCATTCTATATCATGAACTGAAAAGCACTCAGCTAAAGTTGAATTCTGCTGATTGCCCAGAGTGAAGGTATTCAGGTCTACAAACTGGAAGAAAATAATGAGTTATAGATATCAGATATGTTAATAACAAGGGTACCTTATTTTGGAAATTGAGAAACTTGATTGATTTCTTCTCCCAATAGAGACAGCTTTGCCACTTCTGTATGAAACTGTTCCATAAAAGAACATGCAAACAGGGGTACAATTCTTTGTTAAAAGTCATGTTTGGATCTGTTTAAAAGAGTGGTTGTTGCCCCTGAACTCTGCACGTGCTTCACGTTAATCCAGAAACATAATAGGTATTACTGTTTAACAATTTTGGCAGAACTTCAGTCTAATTATACGGTAATTCCCAATGTCTTTGACAAAATGGGCTAACTGTAGATTGCAAATTACTATACAAAGGTTCAGAGAACATATAATATGAATTTACTCAAAGTGGGATAATTTATTCAACATTGGAAGTATCATTGATTTCAAAACACACTCATGCATTTTGTTAAGAAAAAGAGTCAACTGTATTTTAATTTTGATTTGTTTTCTAGTTAGCAGAACTGCCCTCCAAAACTTGAAGGAACAGGGATGTAAAAGAATATATTCAGTATAAATTACCTGATAACATGTTGTCTGCTTAACCAAGATGTTTCTTATGTTTTTGTCACTGATACTCCTCCTCCTCTTTTAAAAAAGTTCAGAATACCCTTTTCACTTTTGAATTATATTTTAACCTTGAGTGATATTTTTCAGAAAACAATGTTGTAGAGCTAAGACTCTAAGCAAAGAACACACTGTAGGCATATTCCTCCTATTAAACCTCTAACCCACTATTGGACTTTTCAGGTTTGTAAACCACTGACTGAAACTGATTATTTATCAGCTTATTCTTGCCTTCAAGCAGATGACAACTCCTTAACATTGGATTACTTTGATGACCTTTTTCTTTTCTTTCTTTCTTTCTTTCATTCTTTCTTTCTTTTTTTTTTTGGCATTGAGAAGATGAACTATTGTGAAGAAAATTTAATCTCAAGGTCAAAGATGCTTCATTCCAACTCTAATTTAGTTTCAACAAGGTGAAAGAACTGTCTGTCATCACTAACACCATGACAAGTAGCTTTTATTTATTTTTTGCCTCTACCAGCTCACAACTGTAACCTGTTTTTGCAATCATGACTTAGTGTCTGTAGTTCCATTTAAATATTAAAAAGTCATTTCTAATTCAAATGTTTCTATGGCCACCAAGACTGGTTAATATAACATTTTGCTTTTTCTTGAAAACAAACATATATAAAACATTATTGAATAATATGCATTGTTTTACTTGAATAACACTGTTTTCTTGTGTTTTTCCTCCTATTCTGCTTCTTTGCTCTTACAACTTCATGTTTCAGTCTCCTCTGAGTCCTGGCTTTGAGGTAGGTACCAATTCTACCTGGCACAAGGAATTTGCTTCACCACCTTTTGCAAACCAGCATTATAATATTAGGTTGACTTCAGACAATTATATCCACTGATCCTATGGCAATAATCAAGTCAGAATTTAGCTCAGAATTGTATGTCAACTACAAGTAAAAATAAATAAATAAATAAATAAATAATTAGCTCGGAATCGAATCTGCTGAACTGTAAAAAGTCCAGTCTTTTGTTGTTTCCTTTTCTTGTTATTTAATTTCTCACAGTCCTCAGGAAGACAAAGAACAGTGTAGGCCTTAGATTAATAAATAGGTTTTGGTTTGTTAGATAAAATTTTGCCCTCAGGATACTTGATTTCATAACATTGGTGTGTTTTCTATGAAACTGGACAGATTGAGAATAGAATAGGACAGTCAACATTCACTTTACCCTATACCACATAAACTGAAATGTATGTATGTTGGAACTGTGTCCTGATGCCAGGTACCACAGAACTGTGCAAAGTGAGGTCACTATCTCAATACACACAGGCTTTGGTTGACACAGTAAGTCACAAAGCAAGGACTGCCTGAAGATTAATGTGACTTTTTAAAGAAAGGAACTTTTAATACTTAATGTAGTATCATAATCTAATTTTTAAAAGGGCAGTATGCTAGTAGATTTCTCAAGGTCTCAATTAAAAAAAAAACTTATGTATGGAAAAGATACAAATTACCTTCATAAATGGTTTAACTCCCTCCAAAATTGGCTTTATATCTGTCTTAAGCAATTAGTAACCTGAATACATAGAAGAAGCCTCTAGATCAAGCATTACAGTATGTGACAGTGCTCTCTTATGATAGCTTGTTTTGACCAATTGAATTAATATTTAATTTTCCTTATTTCTGTGTCTCTTGCAAATTGAAAATTGATGTATTGTTATTTTCCCTCATGAGACTATACATTTCAAATACTATTATGAGTATTCATTTCAAGATGGTCTTGTTAAAGTAATTCTAACAAAGGAAGCTAATGAAAATACAACCAGAACACATTCTGGGTTAAATAAAATTGGTAAGTCAAGTTATCTTGATTTATAAGATGTAAAATAAAGTAGTATGTTTTAATAAGTATAGATTCCCATGATTAGGAAAGTCATCCTAGTTCAAAAGGTGCCTTACTTAGAAAAGTCCAAGATGAAGGCTCGGTAAATCTTAAGTTTTGAGGTTGTAAATTTAAATTTTGTAATTTACAGTGCCTTCCGGACATAGTTGTTAATGTGAATGAGCATCCTTCCCTTCAAATTATCCTTTGGGAATAAAGCCAAAGAAGGATGGGGTACATATACTTCCTTCTACATTGTAGTCAGGAACAGAGTGTGCAGGACAGAAGAGCAGTCTGCTTCTCTGTGGAAGTTGTACAACTTAAAGGCAGCAAGGCCTTGATGAGATAGCTCCTGATGGAAATAAGATGCATTTTCTGTATATGCTATTGTTCTTCAACTCATAGCTAGTGTGTTTAAAGGTAACAAAGCTTTCTCTTTATAAATGTCTTGGAAGAAAATGATGCATAAAATTTGATGAGATTTTCAGAGAAATATTTTAGTGACAGTTGGGTGAGTTGCAGAATTATTATAAAAACCTGGTTATGACTCCATGTTCAATGTATTTTGGTCAATTTACACTTTTAGGTTTCTAACTCTGAAGATGCAAAAGTATACAAGCTTAGATCGGTTTTCTGCCCACATTGAGCTTGCATGAATGGACAGTATGCAAACAAAAAAATATAGTTCATTTGTGTTTTGGTCAAAGCTTCCTGGTATTACATCACGATGATATATATTAATTTACTTAATCTACTGATTAGGTTGTTTTCATTTTTTTATTTTAAGCCATGTAAAAGAAGCATCCTTTTATGTATTTTTTTGTACATTTTTACATGTATTAGTAGCATTTGTTGAATGAATTAGTTGAATATAAGCATTTGCTGAATGAATTAGTAGGTTATCTTAGAAGCCAAATGGACTAGGGAGTATATGCACTTTTTGCAAAATAGTTCAAAAAGAACTTGTTTTGAAGTCCTTCAAAAGGTTTAACTTTACCCATGTAATTCCACTGAGTACAGTGTATGTAAGTTTTTGTTTTTGTTTTTCATTGTTAAATTTATTGGGGTGACATTGATTGATAACAATTAGATAGTTTCCAGATGTACAAATCTACATTACATCACCTATGTATTGCATTATGTACTCACCACCCAGAATCAGCTCTCGTTTCATCACCATATATCTGGTGCCCACTCCCATCTCCCTGTACCCCCACTCTCCTACCCTCTCCTCCTGTACCTTCAGGTAACCACCACACTATTGAGTGTGTCCTTAAGTTTTTGTTTCTTTGTTACTTTCAGTTTTATAATCCACCAATAAGTGAGGTCATATGTTTCCTGATTCTTTCAGTCTGACTTTTTTCTGTATACTATTCTCAGAAATACATTTTATCAATCCTAAAAACAAAAACAAAAACAAAACAATAACCTTTTTACTAATTTGATAGGGAAAAAATTACTGTGCCTAAATATTATTTTTTTATCGGAGGATAAACAGCTTTTCATATATTTATTGGCTATTTATATTTCACCTATGGTAAATTGCCTGTCTCTTTTTCTATTGAGTTGCTTATTGGATGTTTGGAATTTTTATATGTTATGACAGTAATCCTTTGTCTATTTATTAATCTATCATGGAAGTACATTTTCAGTTTTATGTGTGTTTTGAGATTTATTTTATTGTTTTGAGAGAAGTTGAAAGAGAGAGAGAGAGAGAGAAAGAGAGAGAGAGAGAGAGAGAGAGAGAGAGAGAGAGAGAGAGAGAGAGAAGGGGAAGGGCCCAAAGCAATCTCCATAGTTGTACATCATAAGTTGTGAAATAGTTTCATTCCCACAGGTGGATGCGGGGCCACATGGGGCAGGAACCTAACTGGGGACCTCCCTCATGGGAGGACAGAACATTTACCTGCCATCCTGGCTGGTAACAGTTATGCCACATCCTAGCATATGGATTTCCACGGGCCAGACCCGGGACTCGATCCCTGAACCTCGCAGTCACAAGGCAAACCCTCATCCTGTTGAGCTATCCCGGCATCCTCATGTGTGTTTTTTAGTGTCTTCCCCCACACTAATATATTGACATAGAGCAGATAAACTTTCACTGATTCTCTTTCCATATGTAAACTGTTGAAAATAAATTAGTATGAACAGATTGAACGTATTTTTGTCATAAATTATTATTGAGGAGAATGGTCTTTTGTTGAGGTAAAGGAGCTGAAGTCAAGGTAGAAAAATGAAGCAGAATTTGAAACACTGGTGTACTTTGCAACCAGGAAGTACAATTAATGACACTTCTTTTTTTTAAAGTAAATTTGGCGTTACGGAATTTTTTTTTTTTTTAATTAAGATTTTACTGAAGTTATTTGAAATGTTTTTAAATGTCTTCAAGGAAGTATTTACTATTACAGCTTTGAGGTTAAGGGGCACTACAGAGAAATTGTTTTTGGTAAAATTAAATGCTTCTAGCCAGATCTTTTTGGTAATTCTTAACATTCAGAGTGTCTTACAGAAATCATCAGGAAATAAATTGCTCACTCCAAATGTTCTCCTTGTGTTTGACTGTTTTAGATTCTCACTTTTTGCATCCTGTAGTTTTATGAACGCGAGACAAAATTCAGCTAACTTTATGTTAGGGTGAATATGTTCTAAATAATAATTTTCCATAAACTGCTATTATTTTTATAAAGATATCTGACTCACATTTATTTAAGATAAGTATTGTACAAAGAAGAACTCTTGGCTGCATACATTC
>PVKE010029861.1:0-19969 GCA_004027555.1 Craseonycteris thonglongyai | reverse complement strand
CATAGTAGAAAGACTTGATGCTAATGTTATAGACCTGGCTGAGTGTGTGATAACAATGAAAGTTTATACGGAACTTACTGAAGTGTAGGCTCTGTGCTAAAAACACTTCATAACTTACTTCATGCACACATGCATGAGCACCCACATGAAAGTGTTATCATTATTCTTATTTAGAGAAGAGAAAACAAACACAGAGAGGTTAAGTACATTGTCTGAGGTAAAAGAACAGAGGTAGGATTTAAACCCTCCGATTCCAGAGTTCATGCTCCTAAGTCACAATACTCATTTATTTTTTTTTAATTTAGGGCCCACAGTGACACTATAGAGCAATTTTTGGAGAAAATTAAAGAAAAGCAAGGCCCTGAAAAATGTTATGCTACTATAATAATACCTACTATAGATTATTTTAATTTCTTTAAGAATGTTTTTTATTTATTTTATTAAATTTATTGATGTGACAGTGGTTAATAAAACCGTATAGGTTTCAAGTGTACAATTCTATAAGAAGTCATTTGTATATTGCATTGTGTACCCACTACCCAAAATCAAATCTCCTTTCATCACCATATATTTGACCCCCTTTGCCCTTTCCTATCTTTCCCCAGCCCCTTTTTCTCTGATAACCATCATACTGTTGTCTGTATCTATGAGTTATTGTTTGTTTTGTTCATTTGTTGCTTTCAGTTTCATATCCCACATGAAATCATATGGTTCTCAAATTTTTCTAGCTGACCTATTTTGCTTAGCATGATATTCTCAAGGTCCATCCATGTTGTCACAAATGGCAGTCTTTCATCTTTTCTTATGGCTGAGTACTGTTCATTGTATATACAAGTATGTACTATATTTTTATCCAGTTATCTTTGAAAGGACACTTCAGTTGTTTCCATGCCTTGGCCACTGTGAATAATGCTGCAATGACTACAGAGGTACATATATTTTTACAAATAAATATTTTCAAATTTTGGTATATATACCCAGAAAAGGGATTTCTGGGTTATATGGTAATTCTATACTTAATGTTTTGAGGAACTCCATAATGTTTTCCATAGTATTTGTACCAACTCACATTCCCACCAGCAGTGTATGAGGGTTTCTTTTTCTCCACAACCTCTACATTTGTAATCTTTACTACTTGTCTTGTTGATGATAGCTGCTCTCACAGGTGTAAAGCGATATCTCATTGGGGTTTTGATTTACGTTTCCCTAATAGCTAACTGAGTATCGTTTCATACTTCTGTTGGCCATTTGTATGTCTTCTTGGGAAGAAATGTCTGTTTGGGTCCTCTGTTCATTTTTTAAATTGGATTGCTTGGTTTTTTTGTTGAGTTGTATGAGTTCTTTATATATTTTTTATATTAGTCCCTTATCAGAGGTATGGTTTGAAAATATCTTCTTCCATTCAGTTGGTGGCTTCTTTGTTTTTTAATGTTTCTTCTGTTGTGCAGAAGCTTGTTAGTTTGTTACATTACCATTAACTTATATTTACTTTTATTTCCTTCGCCTTTAAGGTCAAATTTATAAAATCCTCTCTCAGGCCAAAGTCTGAAGTTTAGGACCTATATTTTCTGTGTATTTTATTGTATCAGGTCTTGTATTTAGGCCTTTGATCCATTTTGAGTTCATTTTTGTGTATGGTGACAAACAGCAGTCTAGTCTCATTCTTTTGCATGTGGCTTTCTAATTTTCCCAGAACCACTTATGGAAGAGGCTTTCTTTTCTTCACTGAATGTTTTTAAAAAGATTCTGTGGCTCGTATAAGTAGAAGATGTTTTTCAAAGTTTGGTGAGGAGGAGTGTCTAGGAAAAACATTCAGGTCCAAAAACATATAAAGGCCAAAGAGAAAAGTCAAGTTCTTCTTGTCACAGACTGTTTCTTACACAGTTCTACAAAATTTACAAGAAATTTCATTAATTTAGTTTTAAATGGGGTGAAACTAGAATATCATGTCTTCAAGAGGACTCAAAAAAATAACTGTGGTTGATGAATTCAAGAGATATTTCTTGAGAAGTTACTATGTGACAAACTATGCTGGCCAAAGAGAATATAGTTTTGAGCATAACAAAGATAGTCCCTACTGTTATATAGAATATTGTTAATGAGACCTACCATTACCAAGCACCATCCTACTCATATGCATTTAAAATGCTTTATCTAATTTAGTCATCAAACAACTGGCGAAGTGGGAGACTGGGTTATAAAGAAACAGACTTGCCTAAGCCACATAACGAATGACGGAACTGTAATAAGAAATTAGTTGGTTGATTACAGGACTTGTCCTTAAGTCCAGCTGGCTAGATATATCCAAATAATGCTGAAGTACTAGTTTAATGGATTAGTGCACTGTCACAGTACCAATTGTGTCTGAACAATCATTATCAAATGTTAATTAACTTTAACCAGTTTTTCTTACTCAAGCTTTAACTTAGATTCATAAACACTGATTATAGGAAAAGAAATATTCATTTTGATTTTCCTGATATTGTCAGAAAGAAATATATCCCCATCCCCAAATAAAAAACCCTCTTAATTCCTTTTTAAACTAACCCTTAGAAACAAGTTTGTATTTCAGTTTTAGTATGGCATTAATTCACAACACTCCTCAAAGTAAGGTCAGATACTGATATTCATGGCAACACCTGTAGTGACCATTTTCAAAATGTTTTCTACTAGTTAGTCTTACTTGTCCTTGTGGTTACTTTATGACTAATTAATTTTTAAAATTTTGATATTTTCAATTTTAAAATAGCAAAATCGTATAGTATACAACTTTCCATACTACACATAATATAGTACACAAAGTTATTCGGTATTTTCTTTAACAAATAAATAATAACAAAATGCCCTGCTACTGAGTCTCAATGTATACATTACTCACAGATGTCTGCAAACAAGCCAGATGATAATTTATCTTAAAAGTGCTGGATAAGAATCAGCTATATTTTAAAGGTTTGTTGAATGGTAGAAAAACAAATCAGTCTTTTCTAAGTAAAAGGAAGACATATAGCTCATTGCAAAAACATTCCTTGGAATTTTGTTTCCCAAATGAGCTAGGTTTTTAATTTCAATACAAAAATACCTGATTTTAAAAGATAAGTATCTACCCTCTGGAAAAAACTGATGATTTCTTATTTTTCCTGCCATAAAAGGAGGTCCATGAACCCTCTAAATTACAGGTTGAAAAGCAAGCATTTAATTTATATTAAACTAGATAGCAATTGTATGTTAAATAAATATGAAATTGCTCTGAATGTATTTGTTAAGGATTAAGAATTGTGTAAGACTCAGCTTCTATTATACATATGTAATTGCTAATTTTAAAAATAAATCTTCATTTAATTGAAATACTTAAGGGACATTTACAAAGGAAAGTACAACATTTAGCAAAACCCGTGAGAAACTAATTAGTCCAAAAGGGTAGCTCTTTTACAGGGACTCCTTAACATATCCATCAGACACTTGAATATAGCTATCATTCTTTGGGAAAATAATTAAATATTCCAGAGTATATTTTATTGTGGTTTTTATCCTGTATTCTTTTTTTCCCCCTGCTTTCGCATGTTGGAGATGTGTGAGATGAAAAAGTAGTCTTCTTTTGATCATGTTAGAGATGTTGCATCATAGAATAGTTTCTTTGTGAATGAAGCCCAATATCCAATTTATACCATAAAAATACTATGAAATCTTCAACCTGGCAAAGACAGTATTTCTAGGAGGTTGGTGGCATCTCAGGTCAAACACTACAAGGCACTAAAGGGTCTTAAAGATGACTGGATTGGAACTGAATGTTGGGAGAGTGAGTAAGCGGAGGCCAGATTCAGGATAGGGAGATCAAAGATAAAGAGGAGCTTCCAGGACATTTGGGTCTAGCTGGGTATGTATCAGAATCAACGAAGGAGCAGAATCTGCTGGTAATTCTAAAGTCATTAGAGCTGGGAGGTATGGACAGCTTTCAACAAGAGTCTGTAATGAGATGATGCAACCAATTTTCAAACGAAAGATAACCACAGATGCACTTGTCTGGGAGTCAAGCTGAAATACTCTTGAGATATGCAGCTGGTGAGTCTATTGCTGCTCTTTCAGAGTGTCAGTTCGAATTTACCAAAAATAGTTAAAATATCAAAGAATCTGGATGTTCATAGACAAAGCTATAGCTGAAAAATGTGAGAATGTTATTAAGGTGTGAGCATCAGCATTTTTGTTATCCTAATCACGTGTCAGCTTCAGAAAGAAAAAAGCTACTGGGTGCCCCAAATCACCTAATTAATATTAGATGACAAAAGAAATTCTAAGTGACATTAAAGGAATATGACTGTTATCATAACCATTGTGTCTCAAAAGAGTTGTGTAACTCATCAGAATGACTTTCAACCTCAAATTCATTAGAGAGAAATTACTTCTCTAAAGACATGCCCAGATGTTGTCTGCCAGCTGCTTTAATCCTCCCAAGACATTTGTTGATTCCTATTACTTAAAGAATGTTAGTGCCTAGAAAAATATTATGCAGTCTGCCTTCTGAAGCATCAGTGACACAACCAGCGTGGCACCCTTGATTCTGAATTTGAATAACAATGGATAACATTAGATTAACCATTTCAATGGATATTGACAACTAAATTCTAGTTAAAATTCTATGACCTTCTGGAAAAAGCCAGTCCCCATTTCTAGGTTTTTATTTCTCTGTGGGTCAAATAAAGGGGTTGGACTAAGTATTTCTTGAAGTGAGGTTAACCTCTGGCTAATCAAAATCATTATTAAATGCAGATTCCTGAGCGTCATTAACAACCAAGTTGGAATCCGAATCTCTGGTATAAGACCCAGATTCTTATTTAAAATAAGTCTCTCAACTGAGGTTGAAGAGACATCTGACTACAAAATCTTGAAGGCTCTTTTCACAGTGTCTTTTATAACTTTGTAGTAGTCAACAATTTAAACTCACCAAAAACTAACAAAATGAACCCAGTTATATTTTGTTTATCAACAAGATAAATAAGCAGTAAAATCAAAATAATAGAATGCATCGTTACTCCAGTTTTGGGCTTCCACGAAACTGCCTAAGAGGCAGTTCAACCATCCCTGCCTTGAGTGACATCCCAACCTCCTTTACAAGTGCTCTACTCCTCTTCCCTCTGGTTTCCATGAACTATACTCCTTTCAAGAAGGACTCTCGTACAGTACATTTATGTCAGTGACTCATTTCTATCAGGATGTTTTAGATATGGAGGCCTCATCTCGATATTTAAATGTTAATATTTGTAAAACTCATAAAGGAGAGCCTGGCCCATTGTAATATAACTGTTAATGCTGGAATGATAAAAGTATCTTTCCTCTACTAGGAAGATTTCTCTAGTGGAACCATGTCCTAGTTCTTCCAAAATATAGTCCTAAAGGCAACTATTGACTCACATTTAAGACAAAACCTTGTTACCATCAGGTTTGTTATTATTTTGATGACTTATACAGAGTAAAATGCCAACATGAAGAACATTTTCCACTAATGAAAAATAAACAATTTAAATGATAATAGAGCAACTCTTTGAAAACAATAATTTGCAAAATTATACATAAGTGCCTTTCTGATTTCATGTTCTTAAAGATAACAAAATATTCCTTAAGCATTTAACAAATTTTCTTTGTGTGCTGGCCTTTAAATTAATCTTAACTTAAATATGTAGTAATTCAAGAGCTTATTAGGTAAGATTTCCATGTTGCCTTTTTATTACCTACTACTTCGAAGTGTAAGGCTTCATTTGAATAGAGAATCTGAGACATGTAATATTTTAAACAAACAAAACAAAACAAAAAACCTGGCCCATGTTCAACTAACTACAAAACTAGATTTGAAAGGCTGTGATTTTCAAAGGAAAACAACTTTTTAGGTTCCTGAGATTAAAACAAAGTTTATTAATAGGAGAATGCTGGTGAATTCCAACTGCAATAATTGAACATATTATACAAGGAAAAGTAGATTCTTAGGATATTTCACCATTTCAATTGGTTGATTCAGTCAAAAACTGGATCCAAGGAAGTTCTGTTTCCAGCTAAAACAAACGAGGTGGTGGCATTTTTAAGGGCACATCAAACTGTGTGTGAATACACTACTCAAAACTATACTAGCCTTCTAGTGGAAGAGAGACAGATAATAAATAAGAAACGATAATAAATCTTGGTGATGTTCATGGTTTAATTGCAGGGAAACTTCATCTGGGAAAAAAAGGCTGGAATTTCATGGCTCTTGTTATCATAAATACGTGGAGAAAATTGTGAATAATTTACATAAATATCTCATTTAAATGCATTAACACATAGAATATCTTTTGAATGATACTCTTTCTGTATCATTAACACAGTTTTTCTCCCCTGCTCTAAGAAACACTCTAAACTGGCCTTACACAGTCATACACTCAGGTATTCCTCCTTCCTCTACTCCTCTTCCCTGTCTAGTTCCTGGCCCTTCTTCCTTCTTCCATCTGAGAAATACGGGTACTCCCACCAAGGCTCTACCCTCAGTACTCCTTACCCTTCCTCTGCAAACACTGTCCATCGGTGAATCTTTTCATTGTCATAGTATATACCCACTATCACTAAGTCAGAGTCTGGATTCTCCATCTCTCTTTACCCTTTTTTTTTCCCTAGATCCAATTCTCAATCACAGACTTCCAGTTGAGCATTTCTTTGCACATCCACACTTGACTCTAATCGAACATATCTCAATAGTATTCATTATCTATCTTCTGCAGTGTCTTCTTCTAAAATCTCCTTGTACCAATGATCATGTTCATACTACTTGGCTGCCATATAGTCATACTGACATTCTTTAATAGGCTTTCCTTCTGCACAGTGTGGCAGACAAGAGCACAGACTTGGAAGGTTGAATTCTATTTCTCTCTCTATCACCACTGCAATCTCAGGAATGTTCTTTGGTTTCTCTGAGTCTCCTTTCCTACTGTGAATTTTGGTTATGGTGAATACATGGAAGAATGCACACATCTACTTAAGCACAATGTGAGGATACAGGAAGACCCAACAAATGGTTGAAGAAGAACAAATGCAGTACATTTGCTGCGTCCTTCCCATCTGCTTTCCCTCCTATTCTCATCTATGTCTACTTCATCATTCAAGTGTCAGGTCTGCTGCTTCCGTCACCACGTTTAGAGAAATTTCCCTGCTCATTATATATTTTGTTTGCAGAAGTCAATCAGATACTGTTTTTTCCCCTCACATATGTCTTCATTATTTTCTTTTTAATTGTGAGATTCTTCTGAAAGAACGGTTCAACAACCCAATTTTTGACATGTCAGTCAGTAAACCAAATCAGTAGTATTTAGTGAGCACACAAAATGCCAGTGTTCCTCTCATTCATGTCTAGGAGGACATTTAGACTGAACTGTGCCCATGCTTGAATGGAAGTTCTTAGTCATGCCTGACTGCCAACATCGTGACATGAGTCAGGGAGACCAGCACGTGGGCATTCTCTTTGCTCGTCCCCCAGGGAGATAGAAAGATTTCATATTTTCAAACTTTGAAAGCATTTTACCTCATCATTACTGACTCTTTCCTCTCCATCGTACATGCTCACAGAACTTGTAAGATAATGTGAAAACTGAAGTGGATCTTCTCCTTCATTTGGGCACTACACACTCGCGAAATGTAACTTAACAGGAACAAAATGTGGAGTCTACTCAACAATGGCTCAGTAATGCCTGTTAGGGTCCGGAAATAAACATTCTGGGATATTCTGCAGGCCAGATGTGCAGACTATGAGATGACATGTGGGAGAGGAGAGTAAGAACCCAAGCCCGTGAAATCTAGCATATTCCCTCGGTGACTTAACTTGCTTTGTAAAGATGTGGTCCTGAAGCACTTTGCTCCTGGCTGCTATGGGCCCACACTTTCTGGATGATTGTTAACTGCAGTTAAAAGAGGAGGGCAGAAGTAAGTTTGATGGCAGGTAGAAAGCAGAGCCTAAACCCAAAGTGTTTATGTGCCTGTTGTGTCTGAAGCCCAGTAGTTTCTACATCCACTTCATTAGCCACACGACAAAATTCACCAAAATTCTACACCACTTTACTGTGTTATTTTGGGCAAACTACACAGCCACTCTCCAATGCAATGCCCTTACTTGCTCAAAACTAAAACATTGTTAACATTATGGACATTTCTTTGCATCTACGACTCCCACATAACAGCAGATCACCAGGTCAAACCCTTTTCCCTTCAGCATTCCCAGAAAAGACTGCCAGATTTCTGGCTAGTGACTGACATTTCACATCCACGCTAGTGCACTTTCAAACACAAACCATCCCAAGCCTCTCTTTGTTCTCTGGAGTTGTCTGTTTCCATCATCCCAAGAAAATGCAAGAACACTCAAACGCAGGTGTTTGGGCATGGCCTAACAACTGTGGTTCTTTGTCTTTTTTTGTTTCTATGTCTTCCTTTCCTTTTTTTTTTTTTTTTTTTTAGGGGAGAATCTGTTTTAATGTAAGAAAAAGTCACAAAGGCTGCTCTCAGAGCCTCGACATCTCCTCTGGTTGTCTGAATTTTCCCTGAAGTCCATGGGAATGCTGTACTCCATAAACTCAGGTCCCTAGCTGGTCAACGAGGAAATATCCAAGGAAACTACATGTTAACGTTAACAACAAAATCTCGTAATACAGAAAAAGTGATTTTGTTGTTGTTGTTGTTGGAAAAAAATGGGAGTTTAAACAGCACATTTATTTCGTTTTAATTTCTGGGCTGTCAGACATCAGCTCTGAAGCCCTGATTCGGAACACATGCGAGGTCGCTTTGAAGTTCTGGCTGCCCCCTTTTTTTTTTCTTTTTCTTGCTTTTTCTTTTTTCTTTCTTTCTCTGTTTTACTTTTTAACAACAGTAAAGAGATAGAAAGAAATTGAACTGCAACACATGAAACAGAACTTCTGGACTCCTGATTTACAAATTGTCATTCTTTCATTTCTTCGGGGCTTCGTTTTCAAAGCTTCTTTGTGGCACATACCTTTTTGTAATTTTTTTCTCCTTTAAGTTTAATCTTCAGCTATTTTTTTCTCCTCCACAATGAAGCATTCTACTTTTATTTTAATCAACTAAAAAAAAATAGTTTATTGTGGTTTTTCTGAAGACAAGAAAGGAACTGGAAAATCCAGAGCAATAGACTAAATGGAACCTTTTTGATAAAAGCCATAGCAATATAGGGTTTAGCTCTTAATGTGCCCAATTCTCTTGGCATAAAGACAAAAATGTACCTTAAATTTTCAGGCAGTCCAAAGAAAATGTCTACTTCATTTTCATGCTCTATAACAAAAGATCCTTACCAAAGATTTCAAGGATCCTTAATAAAAACTCATTTCAAATTTGGTCTGGTGGATGTTATATTTGAAAACACACATAGACAGACATACAAATGCACGCAAACACACTTAAATTGACTTAATATTGTCATTCAGTAGCCATACATATGAGTATTTATTTGAACAAGGTATATAGAACTCAGCCCATTTTAAATCTACATGTAAATATGAACTGGATTAAAATTTCTGAGTCCCTAGAAGTTATTTTCCTCATTCTATTTTTTTCTGTCATCTTTTATTGGTTTTATCATTAAAGTATTCTGATATTAAACTCTTTCAAAACACTGCTATATTTCTATCTCTTTCTACTTTTATAGTGAAATCTCTACCCCAGGGTTTCTTCTCTGTATATTGTTAATAGTCAAAATTTCAAAAATTATGATTTTCATCCAATGTATTAATCTTTAATACACCCTCAGAGACTACGCATCATCTTTTATATCAAGTTCAAACTCCATACAGCAAAGTCAAGGGGGAAGATAAAAGAATTACCCACCAACAGTGGTCAGCTCATACTGACTTTTGAGAACTGACATGCTAAATTTTCAGGAATTTTGTGAGCTAAATGTAAGCACAGTCATTATTAATATTAAAATATATAAAATTACAATTTAAAAATTACATTAAATACAAAGGTGTTAAGCATTTGAAACCATACTTCCTAATTATTTTAGCATGTTTGCTCTTGTTTATGTGCCTGTGGTCACTTTTATATATTATATTTATATGGTGGAAATACTATACAATAGTTTGCTTTTCCACATCTCTTCTCAACTAGTGTTAGTGACATCATGTTGGTAGCTAAAATTGGCCAGGTAAAAGTATCACACAACAGGCTTATCAATTTGTTTGTTTGTTTGTTTATGTTGGGGAGCTAGTTTTTAAATATTTACCTGCACACCAACTAATTGTCCCTCATACCTGAAAAGAACTAATTTATAATTTATACCTGAAAAACCTAAATCTTGGGCTTACCTAGGTTTAAAAATTTATAATGATCACTTCATATTTTATCATGGGTAATTCAAGCAAGAATTAGAAGCTGGAACTTATTTTTATTTATTTTTTGTGGGGTAGGGGGGATTAGACTCTGTGGCACTATGTCTATGCTATCCACTATTTCTACTTGCCTACAGCCTGAGCCTCCTCATACTTCCGTAACTGCACACTAGTTTTTAACCTTCGCTGTCATTCAATGTATTGATTTTTCTTTATAAATCCCCAGCTTCTAGGGTTTTAACTTTTCTTAGGCCTAGAATAAAATCACATTTTCATATCTACTGAGGCACCTCTTAAAGCTTTAATAAAACCTTGCATACTCTGTGATGTCAATAGTAATTAGGAAGGTTAGTATAAGATTCCTCTTATTTTCTGGCACAGGATCAGGCACATGTGGTCCAAATGAAACAGAAAGAAAATTGTACGTATATCTTTTTTTTTTTTTTTAAAGGAGCGGGGACTAAAGTGTGTATTGCTATGTCATTACCTTAGAATCTTGGACTGTAAGTGTCTAGAAGGGAGGTACCAAGTATGTCAAGTAGCCTAATCCCTTAAGTATTAAATAATCATCAGATGGGCTGCCAAGCTTCCTCCCATACGACTCTGACAACAGCCTCCATCTACAAATGAAAAACATTCCTGTGTCAAGTAGTTTAAATTCTCTTATTCTGATATGAATGATTGTCTTGAATACAAACAGATTTTAGACATAGAACATTAAGACCTCTTTCTCCAGAAGGGATATGGAAGAGATTTGGATAAGAACTGAAGAAAGTCTGACCATGGAAATCAGCCATGTGTTGAAAAAAATTTGGATTATTTATATACACTTGTATAGCCTTTGGTCTAGTTCTCAAAAATGCTAGATTCCCCTCAATGCCAAAAGAGAATAGAACATTTTTAAACAGAGAAAAATATTTATGTGTATGTGCTACAACTAAATAGACCTTTTTCACTGAAAAAAAAATTTAGGTGTTTTTTTAACATTTAGAATTAGTATTTTTTTATAGTGGAGGGACGAGAACCTTAATTAGAACATGTTACCTAAGTTCTGCAATAGAATCATTTTTAAGGAACATGAACATGTCCTAAATCTTAGGCCTTCCTAGGTTCAAAACAAATCTGTTTTATCCCAAATTTGAGCAAGAGGGCTACTCTAATTTATATGAGAATCATTACAATTCATGTCACTTACAAGTTTTTAATTTAAAATTTAAAATCAGACTAGTATTTATCAACCTCTACTACTGACATTTGCATCAGATAATGCTTTATTATAGGAATCTGCCTAGTGCCTTGGAGGGGATGTTTAGCAATAACCTTGGGCTCTACCCATTAGATGCTAGTAGCACCATCCCACAGTGACAAGTGCAATGTATCCAAATATTGCCAAGTATCCCCTGGAGTGCCAAGTCACCTCTAGTTGGGAACTGAATTAGACTGATTTTCAGTGAAAAAGTTAATTTGACTCAAAACATGGTTTTAGAGGTTTCTTACCTATTGATAAAGAAGTCAACCCCATAAACTTCTCTAGTTTTTAGAAAGTTTAAAAACATTACCTCGTTTACTTATCTTGACAACCTAAGAATATACCATATTTTTCCATGTGTAAGATGCCCCCATGTATAAGATGACCCTACTTTACTAATCCAACATTAAGAAATCAATATGCAGGTTATTCCCATGTACAAGATGACCCCCAATTTTTGGCCTAACAACTTTAGACACAAGTATCATCTTACACATGGTAAAATACAATATGTTTTTATGTCCATTTTCATGGAAGAGAAAACTGAGAATAGAAAAGGAAGTAACTGGGAAAGCTGGGATGGCTCAGTGGGTTGAACACTCTCTTTGAAGCCCCAAGGACCGAGGATCGAATCCCGGCCCGAGCCCATGCAGACCCACATGCTGAACTGGGGTGTGCCCCCAGTTCAGTTCTTGCCGGGACCTATATGGGAGGTTCCCGGCTCAGTTCCTGCCCTGCACAGCCCTGTGCCCGCCTGTGGAGTGAAACTATATGGAAAAACTAATGCTGTCAACTATGGAGACTGCTCTGGGCCCTCCCCCTTCCCTCTGTCTCTCTCTGTCTCTGTTTCTCTCTGTCAAAAATCAGTAAAATAAATCTTAAAAAAAAAAAAAAAGAAAAGGAAGTAACTTCCCAAACATCACTCAGCGAATTTACTGGATCTAAATACATTTAATTCTGAAGTCATAGCTATATGAGGGCTGTCCACAAAATATCCAGCCATGTAGCCAATCTTGTTATATTGACAATAGTTGGATTTTTTTCTGGACAGCCCTCGTATATTCCATAAAAAATTCTTAAGCACTAAGTAAAAGCAGTGTAATTGGTGTGGCTCTTAGTTTTTATATTATGCTTACTCTTAGAATATTAATTATTTTAAGTATACACATATATAAGGGCTGTCCAGAAAAAATCTAGCTACTGTTAATATAACAAGAGTGGTTACATGGCTGGATACTTTCTGGACAGCCCTCATATTTCTGAAGTACTAAATATTTTATGCAATGTTTAAAAATGGGTTCCATACAAAGTTTATCTCTTCTGTGTTAACAGGCAGTATAAAAATTATCTTTTCCTTAGAATAAAATACATTATCATTGATAATGTATTATATTATAAAAATATCTAAAATATACTAGGTGTATATACTATGTCTACATCATGAATATACTATGACTATGACAAATATTATAGGTATAAATTTGGTCAGAACTAATTCTATGGAAGCCACCTTTAACCTTCACTTTCATAGTTCTTTTGTACTAGATGATGCTGAAAATGACCCTACATTTTATACTTAATTTCAAGGTAATCAATATTCTACTAATATGTTACTACCGGGAGTGAGGTAAATTTTAAGAATTCCTCATACATTATGCATGTTACCCTTTGGTACATTTTTTTTATCTCCAGGATTATCTGATTCCACTTCACTGAGCTATAGGACACTGGGGATCACTGTTCTACCCTTTTCATAGATATGGCTCCAGGAGTCTGCAGCCCTTCTCATAACAACATAGTGACATCATTGCTGGATTCTACTTCACTTTTTGAGGTTGTGGTATAATCCACCTGTAGTAAATTTTGCCTGTCAAATAATATGACAACACAGGGAAGCTGGGATGGCTCAGTGGCTAAAGTGCTCTCTTTGAAGCCCCGGAGCCTAAGGATCGAATTCCGGGCCCGGCCCATGTGGACCCGTACATTGAACTGGGGTGTGCCCCAGTTCAGTTCTTGCCGGGGCCTATGCAGGAGACTCCCAGCCCAGTTCCTGCCCTGCGCAGCCTCGTGCCCACTTGTGGAGTGAAACTATATGTAAAACTAATGCTGTCAACTATGGAGACTGCTCTGGGCCCTCCCCTTTCTCTGTGTCTCTCTCGGTCTGTCTGTCTCTCTCTCTGTCAAAAAACAATAAAAAGGGGAAGCCAGGATGGTTCAGTGTGTTAAGCACTCACTTTGCAGTGCCGGGGACTGAGGATCGAACCCCGGCCCCGGCTTGTGTGGACCCATATGCTGAACTGGGCAGCTCTCCCAGTTCAGTTCTCTCTCTGTATCTCTCTCTGTCAAAAATAAATAAATAAATAAACAAATTTAAAAAACTTAAAAGAAAAAAGATAGCTTTTTCATCAAAAAAACCCAAAACAACAACAATAAAAATAAATCTAAAAAACAATAATAATATGACGTCACAAAATCTGTGGGGAAATCTTTCACTTAGCAGTATGGCTCAAGTGGAAATAACATGAGCTACAGATGTAATCTTGATATGCATCATAGAACCTTAGAATGTGCCCTCTCTTAAAACAATCTTTTTATATAAAACTTCATCACTTAAGAATTGGATAATTTAAAGTTCCTATTGCACCTAACCTAGAGACAAATATTTTGAATATGACATTAATCTAGACATTGTCCATTTTACCCGAGAAACATTTTTGCAATCAGAATATTCTCGTGATTTGTATGAGAACCTCCTTCTTCCTCCTCCTCTACTTCAAACTCATTTTTTCCCATTCAAATAAAATTACAAAGAAAACAATATTCACCTTTCCATGTACTGAAGGTTACGCTCTCATACAGGGTGAATTCTCCACTCTTGGGGTCACTTGGTTTTTCTCAGAGCTTGTTTTTGTGGCACCTGCTAGTGGTTTCTAAGTTTTTGCAGGCACAGGGTTGTTTTCTTCTTTTCATGTGAGGATGCTCTTGATATGAAGAGAAAATAGGAATCTTCCTTTTATTCTATGTTCTCTCTTTTCTCAAGTTTACATTAAAACAGCCCCATCTCTAGGACAAGAGTTTTGGTACTCACTAATCCAATTTAGAGCTTTACAGAGCTTAAAAACTTCCAGACATCCATTAAACTATAAATATTCCACTTTTCTCACCATCTGAAGCCTGATAACTCATACTCTTGGAAAGAAAATAGGCTTTCCAATGTCAATGGAACGGAGCTTTGAATACATCTTATCTAGCTTGTAAAAGAAAATGTAGCCTTTTATTGTATGTCCACCTACTCTAAGATGCTGTATTAAACTCCCAAGTGCCTGCAGGCCAGTCAGAGATATAAAACAAGATCACAGATTTCAAAGATACAGAGACAGAGGGATGAGGAAGAGAAGAGATTCCAACAGTAAGTGTCATGGGTGGTTCACAAGAGTGAGTACTTCCAGCTGGGAAGTCAGGAAGCTGTATCTTCAAGGAAGAGAGGAAATTTACACTGGAGCTGTAGGATCAGTACAATTTGGCCAGTGAAGGTGGGAGGAGAGCAGAGTGTACACTGAGCAAATTACAAATAAAAGGCAGAGGATTTGGAGTTATTCTGCTAAACATAAAGGAGAGCTTTGGGCAGAAGAGAACAAATGTCACAGTAAGAGAGAGTCTGCAAATAGCACATGCAGTCTCTTGAATGTCATTTCTTCATAAAACCTGCCTATCCCTGATCGCCACGACTTGAAGTGATCTTCTAAAAGCCTAGAGCACTTATTTCAGTCACTCATCACACAAAACCCACAAATTCATAGAATTTTAGTATTGGAGTAAGTTTAAATATAGATGATAAAAATCAGGTGTATCCTACTATTAGTTTTAATTCTTTTGTATATGAATATAAAAGCAATCTAATGAGATGTTAATGAGCACCTCTTCTTTTCGGGAATATCAACAATTTTCTTTCTAATTTACCCCTCTTGTCTCCCTCACACACAGATCCTCTTCTATGTACCAATAAATCCCAGGTCCTTGGGTTCTGAGTGCTAGGTTATTCGGTCTTCAAAGGGTATTGATGGCTTTTATGGTTCAGAGGAAAAGAGAAGCTGCCAGATAACAGACAATAATCCAGATTTTGTTTGGAATTCTAGCCACATTAAGATCATTTAATGTAGATCACTACTGAGAGGGAGAGATATGGAGACCAGAGCTTGTGTTAAAGGGACAGAAAGTGGCCCCAGGCCAAGTATGGTTTCAGAGAGAGGGAAGAAAGAACCCTAAATCTAAAGTAGCTATCATGTCACTCCCTGTCATGTCACCTTATTTGAATTTCCCTTTAACACTTAATGATACTGATATTATTGTTTAATTGTTTGTTTGTTAATTGATTCCCACAGCCTTGTCACTTGCAGAAGGTAAATTGGAAGAGGATGCTGAATGTATCTTCCTAATTCTCACAAATGCATCTCCATCAACATTACTTAGGATTTCAGCAGGAAACAGATGGCACCTCAAAGAATGTGAAAAGAAAGTTTAATAAAGGGACTTGTTACTAAGATGGGAATAATACTTGGGATGAAGGGAAGTCATTGCAACCTTCAATTCTGAGGGTCAAGGAGGAGTGAGAGGATCAGTCATAGCAGCTGTGCTCTTAGGTAGAATGTAGCCCTTGCCTCAGGCCAGGTGGGAAGGAGTAGGAAGTGTTAGAGAATAAACACACTGGTCTCTTTTTCTTTGTGCCTTCTGAACTCCTGCCAGTACCCCCATGGGCGACACCCAGCTAGAATCAAGAGAGCCTGGTGCTGCAGATGGCAGAGGTTGGTTTCTTAGGGCACAGAGCAGGCTGAAGAGCTGATGCAGCGGGGCAAACAGAATAATGCATGCATTTAAAATATCCTAAATGAAAGAACTGACAGGGAGGTGTACCTTCTCTTAACATTTTATTTTTTCAGGAAGTGGAATGAGTGTTGATGGATATTCTAACAGCAACAGAACACCAAGAACTTGTGAAATAGAGAGCCAAAGAAGAACAAAACATCCCTATGCCTTTGCCTGGCACAGTGAAAGGAAGTGCTTGTCTTCAAATGGAACATGAGAGCTTGAACCGTGGACAACAGCAACTGTGATGGTCTGAAAGCTACAACCTCCTCTGAAACTTTTTAACTAGGCAACCCTGCTCTACCCTCTTTGGTCTCAACATGACTTTGGGGATCTGTAGAGAATTCCCCATTGACTTCTGTAGCAAGTGGGAAATTCAGAACCAGGTCAAACTTGATTTAGAAAAATGCACAAGTGCAATATTCCATAAATCCAAGGGTTTTAGAGCAAATTCATTCCTTCGATATTTGAATAGATCTTATTCTTCCAAATACATATTAATCTTAGTGAGGGCTACTATGAGCTGACTCACATTCCCTTCCCAAATTCATATGTTGAATATAACCATATTGGAGATAAGATCTTTAGAAGGTGATTAAATTAAAATGATGCTGTTAGGTGGGGCTTTAATCTAATATGACTGGTATTCTTAGAAGAGAGGGAGAGACATCTACAAGCCAAAGAGAAAGGCATCAGAGGAAATCAATCCTGCCAACACCTTGATCTTAAATTTCTAGCTTCCAGAGCTAGAAGGAAATAGATTTCTGTTGTTTAAGCCTGTGGTATTTTGTTACGGCAGCCCTACAAAACTAATATAAGGGCTATGACCATGACATATGCTAGTTATACTTTACATATAACACAGTGGCAACATGGTGCCCTGACCATGTGAATTCAGTGCTTGTTAGCTACATTGGCTAGTTCTCCTTTTCTAATATATTGGGAGTATGAAGAACAGTGTGTTTTTATAATGATTTTCTACTTCCATTGTGTGCATATGTGAGATGAAAAATCAACCTTACTATTTAAGTAAATTTCTACTTCTTACTAAAGTAAAAATAACTTTTATTTATTTAAAAGAAATAGGGAAAATCAGATTTTTTAAATCCAAAGTATTTTAAAGCTTGTACTTGTTCCAACTGGTGGGTGTTTTTGGAAAGATAGGAATTGTGCCTATTGTAATTACGAGTATTACAGCATCAGACCTTCAGCAGAATCTCACAGCCAGCATTATTCTGATTCTAGATCCTTTGCCAGTTGTGTAAAGGTCATATGGAGGTGAGCAGAATATGAGGTATCTGGCTACAATTCCACTTGAAACATTAAAGTGACTCCAGATTTATAAAATAGAAAGAAGGAACAGCATTCTGAACCACAAAGATCCCAAACCAGTGTGAGCCAAATGGTACATTCTTGACTAGCAATGACTGACAATAAAAGGGAGAGGAGACCTTCAGAAAAGCATAGAAGCTCTAGTTTAGTGTAAGTGGTAGGAGGACATATGAGAGTGTTTGACAGAAAGATGACTGAAGACAGAAGAGTAAATAGCTGGCAAGAAGGACAAGAAAACATTTTCTGCAAGGACATAAAAACTCACGCTTTCCATGATCAAACACTCACAGTCAGTGAAATAATGTAAAAGAGAAAATAAAGTTAAAAACAGAAACTCTATGGATGTCCTCAAAAATTAGAAGAGACATATTCTACTGAAGGTATTTGAAAGAGTGGCAGGAGGAAAAATATGTAATGAAGTCAAGCAAGATGAACATGGATTAAAACTTGAGAGGATTATTACCTATTAGGTAATTTTGGTCTAACATTTATCATTGCCTATGCTCCATGTGAGTATTCTACATGAACTACGAGGAGAGTATAGTTGTTATTTCTGTTTTATAAGAGGAAACTGAGGTTTAGAGAGGTTAACAGCTGGCTGGAAGTCATACAGTTTACAAAAGGCCAAATCCAGACCCAAACGTGGGTTTGCCGAGCTCCACAATTCTCCCTCTAAATTAACCACCAGGCTGAAACTGGCATCAGTTTTCAAAGCATGAACAAGGCTAGATATATTTGTTAATTTCCCCTGAATAACTTTGTATTGTGCCCTACAATTCAGTTTACTTTCCTACAAGGCAGGGGGTATCTCTGCACAAGTTGTTTTCTTGAACACTTAGCACTATAATACCATGCACAAATAAGTGTTCTTCCTGTAGATAATCATCTTGTTAGAAAATACTCCAAGGAATATTGCTATCAGTGAAAGTCCTAGGTTCTAAAAAGCTTACACATTTAGGGTAGAGAAATGTTTCACTTATAGTGTGAAACTTCTTTCTCTAGCATTTTCTATTCTTTGGGTACTAAAATCAAAAGTGTTCCTCTTTTATTTATGGGCTAATTTGATGACTTAGCAAATTAATTATATTCTAGGAAATCCAACAAGATGTCTAACTAAGGTAAGCCTATTTTTATTTATTTCAGTGATACAATTTATTCAATCAAGTATTTTCCTGTGCCCTTGTCAATTGTTTCAGTTGCTCACAGGCAATTCTATTAGGAATGAAATATTGTTAAAGGGGGTTCTCAAAAAGTGCTTTATCTTCATTATATTGAAAATTCTATTCCAAACGAATCTATGGGGAAATCTTTTTTACTGACATACTTTTCTTTCATAGTTTTGTTTCAAACACAGGAAGATTTTCCTGCCAAAACCTCATTTTTCTCCTTCTTTTTGGCTAAAAGCTGTTTTCTGAAGACCGTTCTTTCCCCCCCCAACCCCTCCATGGATCTCACCATGATGACTCTCCTAAGGACACATTAGAAGGCTTTGCCCTAATCCATATTTTGCTAAAGATCCCCAGGAGTGAGGAGGACCTTCACTAGGATTTGATTAAACAAAATTTTAAAGCCAATAAAATGTTCTCAAGTTGTAAGAGAAAACAGCGTCTCTTTACATTCACAAGAAGGGCAGGCATTTCAGTCATCTTTAAGGAATACTGTTGGGGATGGAGTATATTCTGTTTGAGATTAGTTCAGAGGCTTTTGGACTCTTAGAGGCAGCTTTCCACAAGGGTAACTTTATTGAATAGTGCTACACAGTTGTATCTTAAACTATTTTCACACATTTTGGAGCAATTTTATATGTAACTTTCCCCTGCCATTTTACAGGGTTATTGAAAGGGTAGGAGAAAAGAAAGCAGGCAAGACCAGGCAAAGCTTGTGATTAAATTGCATCTTAGGTAAAATAATATGACTTACCTCTGGGAGAAATAAAAAAGAAAGCTACTTATTAAATACTATAGATTAGAACTATATATAAGTCTGCGGATAAACAGATTAGATTAAATATATTAGACTGATATATGGAGCATATTTTTTAACATTAAATAGGCTTAGTTACGAAAAAAATTATATTGAATCTTCAAAACATGCTTAAAAATTCTTCAAGTTGGTTGAAATATAGTTAGTGGTCATATTGATATATGCTACAATACCCATAATATGCAATGAGAAGTCT
>PVKE010029860.1:0-19963 GCA_004027555.1 Craseonycteris thonglongyai | reverse complement strand
CTTCCATCACTTTTTATTATTATCACATAATTTACTAATACATATGAGAATGTATATGTATATATGTGTGTGTGTTTGTGTGTGTGTGTATACACACACACATACATACACACACACACATACACCTTCTGGAAAGTATCTAGCCATGTAACCATTCTCATTATATTGATAGCCCTTGTATATATATTACATTGTACTTTTTTTTTAATTTAAGCCATTAGTAATATTTTAAAGCAATTTAAAAAGAAAAAAATAATTTTGTTTTGCTTTCATATTTTCTAGTTTCAACACTCTTCGTGTTTTCTGCCAATCTGTGTATCTAAATGATATATTCCTTCTGTTTGAAGAAAAGTCTTCCACCTTTTTATACAGTAGGTATTCTAAGAATGAATTCCTTCATTTTTGTGTTGACCTAAGAAAGTCAGTATTTCTCCTTCACCTTGAAAAGTGTTGTCACTGCACACAGAATTTTGCATCAGTAGTGTCATTTGGTTTGTTTGTTTCTTCCAGCTGATGTGAGTTCCACTGCTGTCCTTAGGTAACAAATTTGGTTCTTCCTCCCCTGAAAATTAAATATTTTCTTCCACTGGAGAGATAGAATATCTGGGTGTGGGTGTGGTCTGCACAGTGCGTGCATTTTTTCTCCTGGCTCCACAAAGCCTTAACTTGCCATTTGTTGATCATTTTTCTTTGTTGTAAGATTGAGTGTAAAACTCTAACTTCCTACATTTCTGAGCTGAAAGTCCAAATATTCTCTAGTCCCCTATGACACTTTGAATATTACTTTGATGTCTAATACATCTTAAACTACTTAAATGATTTTTATTCATTTCACTCCTCAGATACCTATTAAACACATGCTTGAAGAAATTACTTTACTAAAATAAGACATTTAATTTGATTACAGGAACCAAATTTTAACTCATAAAATAAAGTATCTTTGAGTGAAAATAAAACAATCCTTATCAATAACTTCAGTCCGCTATTCGAAAACAAGTCTCATTGATGAAGTCTTAACCAAGAGACATTTATTTCTCACAGTTTGGAGGGTGGGAAGTTCCAGGTCAGGGTGTAGAAGACTTGATTCTTGGTGAGAACCCGCTTTCTGGCTTGTGGATAGCTTTCATTTCACTGCGTCCTCACAGGGCCTTTTCTTTTTGCAGGTATGGAAGGAGGGAGGAAGGAAGAGAAGGAAGGAGGGAAATAAAGAGAGAGAGAAAACACAAGAGAACACTCTGGCCTCTTCCTTTTCTTAAGGACATTACTCTTATCATGAGGACCCCACTCCTCATGACCTCATCTAAATATAATTACCTCCCAAACGCCCCACATTTTATTATAATACCATCATACTAGGGGCTAGGTCTTCAATAGATGAATTCTGGGGAACGCGCATTCAGTTTATAACAGATGCATATCTGTATATGCTTGTACACATTTAAGTAGACTATTTAAAGGACTTAATACATTGACTTTAACTGAAAGAGTAAATCAGCCACTGTGAGTGGCCTCAGGACACAGGCAGAGCTCACTCTAATGAGCAAAGTTATATAACATTACACTCCTCAAGAGAATCAAGGACAAAAATACATAACCAACTAATAAAATTGTACCTATGAATTATTTATGTTGGTAAACAATGGATGCACATAAATTGCTATCTTTAAATGCTATTACAAATAGTGCTCTAACCGATGGTTTTATTATCAACATGATAAATGTTTTAACTACCTTCAGTCTTCTAATTTTCTGTGTTACTTCCAGCTGTTCAGAAGCTGTGTTCAAGACAGAAGTTGGTATCTACACCTGCATCATGACTGGGAACTAACCCAATTTTGGCCATTTTCATCTTTGCCATTCCCCCTAATAGGGTTGTTTCATTTGATTAAAAACATTATTAATATTAAAGTTGTTCTTACTACAGTAAAAAAAATTATAGTAGTTAAATCAACAAAGCAAATTACATGAAAATGCGTAGAGTGTGACCAAATATGTATTTATAGCCATGAAGGGTGCGTAAATGACAGAATCTCAAGTTGCTACAGTATCCTTATTTACAACTGCCCTTCCAAGTTAATTTCCACTGAAGCATAAAGTGATCTATTTTTCTGCTTCCGTTAAGAAAAACATCCAATGGAACAAAAGGTAATTGTCCTATGATTTGTGCAAGATTATAGCTGATCCATTCAATATAATCAATATTTAGATTTTGTTAGGTATGACATACCTTCAAAAAAATACACAAATCATCATGAATTTTCACAAACTCTGCACTGTTCTGTCGACAAAACTCATAGCAAGATCTAGGGAATTACTAACCCTAAAAGCTCCCCTTTCCTTCCCTATACCTCAAAGATTACTACTATTCTAATTTCAAGCACCAAAGATTAGTATTGTTAATTTTGATGTTTCTAAAAATGAAACTCTACACTATGTGACTCACTGAGATATGTAGTAAAATTTGAAAATATTGTGAATTGTCTTCTTTTATAATAGAGTAAAAAGTATCATACTCATTCACTCCTTAAAAGTTACCCTGAAATGACCAATCAAGAAACATCATTGTAAATTTTGTCCTTGAAAAAATTGAAAGACATGTATAGCAAAAAGTGCAAACATTCTAAATTGCATCAGCGGTAGGATAAAAAAGTAACTGGTGATTTTTTAAAATCAAAGCAGTATAGTTATGAAAATGAATGAACTATTATTATATACTTCAACATGAAAGAATCATGCAAATGTAATGTTGAGTGAAAGAAGCTAGACACAAAAATGTAGGTCAGGTGGGTCTCTGGTAAGATTCGACTTTCATACAGCTCACAGGTGGACCAAAGTATTCAATGTTGATGGAAATCAGATCGTGGTAATCATGGTAGTAAACCCTAGAAGGAGGCAGGCGGTACGCCTCTGGGATGTTGCTAAGGGTCTTGACCTGCCTGATAATTGTACAGGTGCATTCACCACCAAAAGATCTGCTCACATACATTCAGAATTTATGCAATTTTTTTTGTATTTATGATACACTTCACTACAAGAGATTTGTTTTAAAAAATGAAAGACATGGGAACAAAATTTTTTAAAAAGGCCATGTCTACAGATTATTAAGAATGAAGAGGATAATGCTAAAGTGAGCTAATTAAAAAGGAAATGCTTTATCTAATAATGAATTTACATATTATGGAAGTATAGGAAAAAATCAAATGTGAGTCTCTACGAAGAATATGGACCCACTAATTGAAGCTCCACCATGTTCCACAAAAACCAGCTGCAGAAGGAGGAGTGCTGGTTCTGACCCAAGTTTAGTTTCTACATGTTACCTATAGAGGAAAAAATAAATGTTAGTAATAGACAACAATTGCAAGTCCTAGTAGGTAGGGACCATGCATTTCAGGTTGCCTGGCTCAGTACCAGGCATGCTGCCTTAGAGTAATATGAATATGGTCTCCTTTCAATCTCAACTGGATCCCATTTTGCACAGTGAATTGCGTTGTTCCACTTACCTTCAACATGTCACAATGAAATTACTTTCAGATATTTTCAAATTTATTTTCAGAAAAGAACAATTGTATTCATATCAGGAGTAAACTATAAATAAAACAGCTGTGACCTCAGAAGCACGATGTCAGAGCTGAGAGCTTGGATCCAGGGCCCAGAGAACTGTGAGTGAGGTATTCTACCCTTTGAAATGGGCTGTTTGCAATTTAGTTTCAGCTTGTTACCAGCAAACTATGTGCTCCTGGGAAAATTACAGATTACATTGGGCCTCTGAGGATATCGGTTTCATTTACAAAGGATCTTACCTCAAAAACAGGACTGGAAAATTTATTTTGTTATTTCTTCACACCTGCCTTTCCAATCTTTGCTATAAAGGCCACTAAACATCAGATTCCAAAGTGAGAGAAGGCAGCACACACTACTCATAGAACTTCAGTTCTCCTGGGGTGATGCATGTACATTACCTGTAAAGTATACATATCTCACAGAGAGCCTTCTAGAAGCAAAGGCAAATTTGGCAATATCTGAAAATGTCTGAGAAAATAAATTTGGAAATACCTGAAAGTAATTTCATTGTGACATGTCGTAGGTAAGTGGAACAATGCGATTCAGTGTGCAAAATGGGAAAGTTGTGGGGAGGGGGTTCCACCGCTAGCCACTACGCATGCTGCCTGCCTCTTCCAGGTTCTTGGGCCCTGATCCAGTGATAAACATTCCCAAGCAACAGGAAGTGAAAAAGGTCAAGTCCACGGCAAAGTGTCTGCTTAGATCCCAATGGATAAAATTAGTGATATGGGCACATCTGATACCAAAGGGGGCTATAAATTGTGGCTTCTAACAGGGAATGAATGTGCCCCCATAACATCTGGGACAATACAAGAAAGAATGGATACTGGGACATCAATAAGTGTGACCGCATGTTGTACGTGAATGTAATGACCACAGACATGGGACCATTAAAATCTCAAGTTCATAGCGTTGCTTGAGTACTAAACAAGAAGAAGTATGTTTAAAGCTCAGCAGTGTAGAATATTTTTATTCAGTTATATTCACTATAACTTTATTAATAAAATAAAATGTAATGATATAAAATATTAATAAATTTAATATTCGGTCATTTGAATAATGGGCTCATTATATTATTTAATTAAGATCTATGTGATCTTTTATTTTATTTAAAATATTTTAAAGTAATTATTTTAATAATATGATTGGTATTAAATAAAACAATTTTGTTACTATCTAAGTATTTTGGTAAATGAAGTAGTTATTTTTCAGGATGCTGAGCCCCCTAGTATATGCCAATGACGTCTTTGGGAACCTTTCTTATTCATGGCGCTGAGGCAGTATCTGCCCCTTCCAGCCCCCACTACAGCCCCGCCCCTGGGCCTGGCTGGTATGTGGTGTGCAAGCTGAGTGTTGACTGGTTCTCAATATTACCCTGGGTCCCAGAAGCCTTCTAAGTCTGCTTTGGATCAGACCCTAAATCTTTGTTTTCCTGTATTGCTTGACAAATACAGAAAATATATTTTAAACAAGTACTTTTATAAGTGATCTACAATGTTTCATTCTTATGGAAAGATACCACTGTCTAGCTTAAAGGTCCAGAACATAAAGATTCAACATCTATGAGATGCTGATGTAAGATGAGAAAGGGCTGTTCAACTGCTTGATATAAAACCAGAGACCACAATCCCCATGCCTCTCTGTGGCCCTAGGACACGTGCATGTTTGCTAATCCTCCCCCTTTAGAAGGCGCCCTAGACTCCCCATCACATAACTTCGATTTGCAGAAGGACTCTAGAAACAGAGATCTCGTTTGGGTAGATAGTTTGGGGGGTAAAGAGGATTAACTGGAAGATTCGTTCACTCAGTGAGGTTAAGGGACACTTCCAAAGTTTATGGTAATATTTAATGTAACTGAAAAGTTCTATGGTGATGGAAGGAGGACAGACTCTGGGTGGTGAACATACAATGTAATATACAGACAAGGTATTATAGAAATGTACACTTGAAACCTGTATAATTTTACTAACCAATGTCACCCCAATGCATTTAATAAAAATGAAAAAAAAATTATATAGAACAATCTTAAAACTATTTAGAAGAAAATGAGTGAAGCATTAAATCCAGTTGCAAGGTATTAAGGATGGGAGAGTTCAGTCACATTTCAGTCTGAGGTACATTAAGAGTCAGATTAGACAGATTTTAATGTAGCTTAGTCATTCTCTGGGGGAAAAAAAATACAGCAGTCCTTCATGTGGAATAAATGAACATATCATGCTTGAGGACCCAAAGAGAAGCCATTAAATAAATGAATATTTTTCTTAGAGAATAGAGAACATTTGATAAACCTTAAGCTTTTTGGTTCTCTACTACTGGATAGTCACAAAGTATTTAGAGTTTTCAGAAATAGGGACAGCACTTGAGGGCAGTACAACATGTCAAAACCACCTTTTTCTTTTTAAAGGCAAAGTTGTTTAAAAAAAAAAAAGGGAAAGTGTATGCAACCAGGTAAAAATGTAGGCAGACTCATGTTCCTAGCTTAGGATAGCATCGATTTTGTTTTTTGGGCCCTGAGCGAATCCCTGAAATGAGAGAAATCCCTAGATAAATAAACAAACAAGAAAATTAGAGAGTGGAGTCAGAGTCAAGAATTTATGTGGGTCTTTCAGTTTTTTAATCACATTCTGTTGATATTAATCTACAGATCAGATTTCTAAATAAGATCTCCCAAGAAAGACGATTAGACTTCTAAACACTTGTCAGAGTGATAGGCAAAATGTAAATTTTTAGTTTAGTTATGTACCCTGAATCACATCAGACATAGTAAGATAATTTAGATTTTGAGTATTCTTTTATATTTTGAAAATTTTAAATATTAAAATTTACATGTAATTTTCTTAAAAAGTAAATACTTATTACATACATTTAATGTCCCCAAAAGACTGCACCTGTTCTTAATTAATCTAATGTTAACTAAATTGTCTGAATTACCTGAATTAATGAAATTTTTCAAGGGCTTGCTGAGTTTACGTGGTCTCATGGATATTGTACTTTAATAGAGAAGACAGTTTTGTATTCTAGGATTTTATACACACACACAATTAGTACTCAAAGCATGTACTATTAAAAGGTATTGAGTAGGAGAGTGACAAAATCTCATAAAACCTTTTGGACAGTTGCTATGTGATATTCTGTAAGACACGTATTGCCTTGAGATCCTGGGGACAAAAGAAAACAAATTATGAACTTGGTAATTATAAGGCTGGTGCCAGGATATTATGGAAGCTGGTATTGGGAGACACTCCCCCCGGGTCCCTCTCACTCTTCCACGTGTCCCTGAGAATGACAAGAATGCAAGGCTGCGACTCCTCTTTGTTTAGGCCATTGCCCCAAACTGTTTTCAGTGAGCATGTTTGAGGAATAAGACGACGTCTCCCACCGAAGAACAGCTTTGAAGGAGCCAGTAAGGTTCGTGTGTTAGTCTCCTGAAATGCAACCCACTGTGGGAGGCCATCTTGGCCCATCTGTATTGCCCAGGCGGTGACTGGGACACAGGGAACTAATAAGGCCACACTGGTCCCTTGGCAACTTTGCTGTGAGTTATAGTCTTTGATCTCTAGCCGAGGAGTCTTGTGTCTTCTCCTAGTATCCATAAAACTACTGTAGTCCAATTTCTTAGTGTAAAGAAATAGGTAAGGTAAAATGTTAAGCCTTCATACTTCTTGATACCTGGAAACGGATGTAAAACAATGCCCATCACTTTGGTAAATTTTGCAGATATGATCAATTAGTGGGATGTTGAGGAAGAGGCAGAGGGGATCTGCCTATGTTCAAGAGTAGAAAATCAGGGATAATAGAAAACCAGTGGAAACTCCTATAGCAGAAGAGAGCCTGTCTGAAAATAAACAAGTTATTGCTTCAGTATTCAAAGATTCATAATTCATTTCAATCACTTCCTATACGAAACCTCTGTGTTAGTAAATATAAATAAGCAACAAAAGGCTCAAAGTTATGGAAACTAGATAAAATTCTGTGATGAGATCATTTGAACATTCTAGTTATTCCCTCCTAACCGCCTGATCATTGATAATCTGTTATTTTCCTTGTCACATATTGAGAGATGTTGAAATGTTAATATGCACTAGTATTTGTTTCCTATGACCTGATTATAGTGAGTTTTCATCTGTATTTCTTCCCTGTGCCCGTGGTTTAATTTCTTCATGTACAAAAATGGATTGTCTGCACTGAATTTAATTGACTTCACTGATCGAAAAATCCCTTGGTAATCGCCGGGTCCTGAAGTGCCATTCTGGGTATGAGCACACGCCTCCCATACTCTCTTGGGTGCAGCAAGAACATAGACTTTCACAGTCTCTACCTGAAGAGGACAATTTGGAGGCAGTTTTCAAGCCTTGCGGAGAGGTGAGTGTTCGCTCCCTGTACTGCCCATTTGAATCTTGATTAAAGCTGGCAAGGGATTCATGTCACTAATGACCAGTTAATTAGGGGCATCAAACAGCCCAGAAAGGAGATGTGGAGTCTGAGACAGCATTAGGCTGAACTGTAATTCCCTAAGTTTATCCTTATTCAGTCGGGCCAGCTTTTCCTTCCTCCTTCAGTATGTGTGGTTTCCATTAACACAGGGACTCTGAGGAAGGCTGAGAATGTAGTTTCACCTAGCCCGCTGTGCAAAGGGGCGGTCCTGAAGATGGTGTCTTTATGTTGTTTGGTCAATTTAAAACTGAAATAACTGACTGAAGTTCTGAAATCAGTTATTACGAGTAGTGCCGTAGGCTAGAGGAGGGCAGCCTAGCTGGGATTTCCTGTGTCAAACTTCACGTACAAATACGCAGGCTAACCACATCACGTACCTCTAAGTCCCTTCTCTGGCTCTTCAATAACCATCACTTTGTGCACGAATAAAATTCCTTTATGAAGTCCGTAGATAAGTGTAATGTCATAATCCTACAAAAGCAAATGTTCTGGCGATCACACTAAATACAGGGCTTAAAACCGTAAGTGTACAGACCGGAAGGCCCTAGCTGCGTGCACACTGGATCTTCCACAGACAAGAGCCACCCATTTTCCCTTGTGTAACGACTCAACACACACAGAAAACAGTAGGATGCAGTGAGAAGAAGCAAAAGTCTTTTTAATATTATCTCTCAATCTGATTTAGGTATTTTTTTTTCTTCTGGTATATGTACATGACCTGAGGTTCAAACAGAGGAAAAAAAGGACATTCATGATTTTAATATATTTCAAAGAGTCTAGACCTTTCCTACGTAAGTGATATAGTTTAAAAACACACGCACACACACACCAAAAAAACATGAATGCAATGCTTGCTTTAAGTATCAATAAATTCCACATAATACTCTGGTTTTTGAAAGAGAATTAATTTCCGTTATTGACTGCATTAAGTATATTTCTTCAAAAGCTCTGTCAGAAATATGATAATAGCACATAATTAAAGTGGCCCAAAGAAAAATATGAAATATAGATTTGTTGTGCTACTCTTGGAGTTATAATTTTAAGAGAAGGCCCCAAAACAGTACCCTGATGCACTGAGAGTTTTGAGGGCTCAAGGAAATGTTGCGTATTCTTACATGAACTTTCTGGAAAGTTGGCCTCTGCAAGAATGCTGTTCTCGTCCTCTGCAGACTCCACTAGGGGCTGAGTTGAGGAAACGACTAGATTAAATTGGGCACCCAATTAAAATGTGCCCTTAAATATGTTCTGCACTTATGGGCTCTAGCTGGTAACTGCGCTTGCTCCTTTCTGGAGATGACACTTCTATGGCCTTTGTTCCCTGTGGCTTTTAGTCTCCTTAGAAATGGGGAAGCTGGAAGTTCAAGATCATTTTTACACGAAAGAGGGACTGAAAAGATGCTCCCTCCTTGGAATAACACTAGGAGGATCCACAAGTAACTATAATGCAACAAAACAAGTCCCATGCTCGGAATGACTGCCCTGTTTCAGCTCCTTCCGGATGCAGACACCAAGACTTGATCAGACAGCGCGTCAGAGATGTTTTTCGTGGTGAACATGCAGGCAGGAGAAGGGACAAGAGAGGAAGGGAGTTCCTGAGGAGAGGGCTCAGACCCCGATGGCTTTACCAGCACTGGGAGGGAGGCAGGGAGAAGGGAAGTGGCTTTGATGAGACTGCATGTCTGGGTCCTGGTAGACTTCTGACCAACCCAAGGCAGTGTGGTCAAGCCTAACTTGCTCACCACAGGAGCACCTACTGCTGCAGCGGGGGCCAGCTGCGACTCTGGCTGCCCTGAGTCACAGGTGAGCAGCCTCTGGGAGGCGGAGTCTTGGTGTCCCATGTGGTGAGCTTGGAGCAAGCCCGGGGAGCATCCCTGCGTTACACTGCATAGAGCAGGAGACCTGAGTGGGACGTTGTTTATGGTCACCCCTACTGCCCCCTCCTCTCACACCTCACGTATATGTTTCTCCACACACGGCAGGGCACTAGGGGAAGGAGGTTGCAGGGATAGATCAGTCACTACCTTTAAAGTTGACCTTGGGGTCACACATGGTATTCATGCTCTGCTTCCTCCACTATTTATTCATGGTTTCCCCTTACCCTCGGCTGTTAGAGGAACTCATCGTGTGAACTTCCCACACTTTATCTTCGCCTAGGGTAGCGACACGTGTCCTTTCAGTTATGATAGGGGAAGCGGGTACCAGAAGTACCCAGGTGGGTCGTCTCGGTCCTAGATGCATTCCTTCTGTACGAAGGATGTAAAAACTGTTCCGCCTGCTCCATCTGATCAGATTCTTCCACTACAGCCAAGATGGGGACTCCTTACTTGCCACAGGTCCCTGTATGGTCCCTGTACATGAGAAGTCCAAAGTTCCCAGGCTGAAGCTATCACACGTACATCAGTGAGATCCTTGATATGTCCCCTAATAAAAAATGTGTCTCCTTGGGACAGGAGACCTGGAACTGCACAGACTAGAGACTTGGGGATGAAAAGCAAGATCGGTCAGGGGATGCTACACGTCACAGTGGGGAGAGCCACTCAGGTGTCCACCTTGAGGGACCCCACACTCATGTTTCTGCCTAGTAAGCTAAAATCAGCCTATAGACACCTCTGACGTGTGACAAATGTGGCGGCGTGAAGGACAGGCCCACGTCTTCTCCGAGCTGCCTCTGAGCTGGCCACGTCAGGGCGTCCACTCCGGCCTGCAGGAAGGCCGGCCATGACCTCTCGATGGTTCAGTCCTCCCCAGTCGTTCTCTGGGCGTCAGCTACCTTCTGCAGCGGGCAGACGGTTACTACACAGAGCCGTGAGCACCACCTCTGCGTCCTCTCCCTCATCATGGAGGCGCTACCTACTCTCCTGCCTAGAAGGGAATGATTGGTTTTCTTTTACGAGTTCACTTGGGTGCAATTCAGAGCTTCCTTACACTGACGGGGCTGACCTGTGGGACAGGAACCCCACGTGGAGTTATTGTGACTGTAAATATGTCAGTCCCAAAGGCACACTTGGGTACTGGAGAAATGGCCACTGAGTAGCTCGGTGGACACGCAGAACTGCCAGAAGCCACTTTCTAGTCGCTATTCCACCTGATCCCCTGGGGCCCCATTGTAATAGGATGGTCGTGTGGACATCTGGGGTCTTCATGAATCAACGGCAACGCCTCATTATTGGGGCCCCACTTCATTTTCCCTTCAGTCAAATGAAGGACTAGTTTAAAAGACAAACTGTAATCGCTTTCCACTTATTGATTCAATCTACACAAAATCTGCATCACACAGAAAATGGCACGTTCTCTTATGTCAAGACTGCTTAGTATAATCCACGTCTCAATAAGACGATCAACTCTATTTTAAAATTCTGACTGCTTTAAAGCAGCGGTGTACTCAAATTTGGTCCCGGCAGTAGCCATGGTAACCGCAGACCTCAAAGGCGAGCTCTGTGCAAAGCCCAGCTGTTAGGACTTGGCGGCATTGGCCTGTCAGTCTCTCTCCCCTCACACCTGCTGTGGTGAGAAAGAGGCATCAAACGTGGCCTCCAGCGGTGACAAGATTGCAGGCCCTGGCTGTCCCCCCGTAGATAGGCAGACCCTATCATTCTGTTTTGAGATAGAAGCCCAGCATTGAGCTGATTATTCTCATTTTACGGTAAATGGAAAGACCCAGAGCTAAATGACACGGAAGGACCGCATCATGGATGTGGGAGATGGCTGAGAATGAAGAAGAGAAAACTAACAAAACGATTTGAAACACCTTGGCTCCCTCAAGGAAGTGCACTCAATCATTTTCTGAATGTTCCTCAAAGTACGCTGGCTCATGTTTCTCCAGTTACACTTTAGCTGTTTTAATGAGAGTGAACCTCCATAGAGTAAAAGTCACCCAGGTGAATATGAAGCTCGATGAGTTATGACAAATATAAAAGCTCGCCGTCACCACACCTGAGATACAGAACATGTCCTCAACTCCCCAAATTCCCTCCTGCCCCCTTCCCATCACCCATCAGGCTCTGGCAGCTGCTCATCCCTTTGTATTCAGAGTTTTGACTTGTCTAGAATATCTTTTTTTTTTAATATTTATTTATTTTTATTGCTTTTTGTCAGAGAAAGAGAGAGATACAGAGACAGAGACAGAGAGAGAACTGAACTGGGGGAGCTCCCAGTTCAGCATATGGTTCCGCACGGGCCGGGGCCGGGATTCGATACCTGGTCCCTGGCTCTGCAAAGTGAGCGCTTAACCCACTGAGCCATCCCGGCTTCCCCTAGAATATCTTATAAATGATATGGCTGTTTTCACATGCAAACTATTTCTGAGATTAATCCACCTGTTGCATCCATTAGTAGTGCACTCAATTTAACTGCTTTAATTCTGTACAATTTGTTTATCCTTTCATAAATGGGTGGACATTTGGATCCTTTCTACTTTTGGCCATTAGGAATAAAGCTGTTATAAACACTCCTTTAAGATGTCTGTATGGACGTATTCTACATTTCTCTTGGGTTAGTATCTAAGATAGTCAGTGACTGTACCATTACACCCCATCCACTGTGTACGATCAGATTTCCAGTTGCTCTCATGCTTTAAAGCGTTTGATGTTGTCAATGTTTTGTTTGTTTGATATTTGGTATCCTAGTAGCTATGTAGGGGTATTTTATGCTGATTTGAATATGAATTTTCCTAATGAATATTGATGGCGAGCTGCTTTCAATGTGTTTCTGTGAAATCTAAATGATTCTTTTGCTATTACATCAGATATTTTAATGAGTTCTTTACATATTACTGACACAATGTTTTATCAGATGTTAGTTTACAAATGTTTTCTCTCAGTCTTCTCCCCGGCCCCCAAGTGTCTTTCAAAGAGCATGGGTTTTAATTCTGATGAAGTCCAATCAGCCAATTTTTAGGGACTCTGATTTTTATACATGATCTATAAAATCTATAGATTTTTTTTAAATCATCTCATAAATTGGTGGATATTTGGGTTGTCTCTAGTTTTGGCTATTAGGAATAAATCTATAGATTTTGTAGGATACAGATACACACACACACACACACACACACACACACACACAGATTTTTTTCTCCTTTGACTTACTATAGAACATTTATCACATCAGGTCACAAAAATTTTTCTCCTATGTTGCCTTATAGATGACTAATCTCATTAGGTTTTGATTTTTGTCTATGATCCATTTCAAACTATTTTTCCCCCTAATATGAGGTATGGGTGGAGCTTTATTTGCATATGAAAATCAATATTTTTGTCTAATATATTTTATTGAAAATACTATCTTTTTTTGAAAGATTTATTTTACTGTTTGAGCGAAGGTGAGAGAGAGAGGAGGGAAGGCCCAGAGCAGTCTCTACAGTTGTACATCATTAGTTGTGACATGGTTTCTTTCCACACAGGTGGATATGAGGCCTCACGAGGCAGGAACCAAAATGGGGGCTACAAGTTGTGCCTCAGTTCAGCATATGGGTTTACACAGGCTGCCACCAGGATCCCTGGACCTTGTAGTTGCAAAGCAAGCACTCAACTGGCTGAGCTATCCTGGCAGACCAAAAATATCATCTTTAACATCAAAATACCTTTCTTGAAAACAAAGTAGTCCCATCTATGTGTGCCCGGTCCTGTGTTCTATTTGTTTTCTATTTATCTATATGACTAACCTTATTCAAATACCACACTAAAGTGTTGCTATAACTTCATTCTAGTTGTAAAACCAACTAGTACAAGATAATTTCTTTCAGAAATGTTTTGCTTATTTGGGTTCTTTGTATTTCCACAAATATTGTAAAATACGCTTGAAAATTTCTAACAACACTTTTAATTTGGATGTCATTGAACCTAGAGATCATCTTAAGATAACTGATGTCTTCAGAATATTATGTCTTCAATTCTTGAACATAGTATATATCTCTATTAACTTAGGTCTACTTGAATTTATTGTATTGTGTGTTTAAATTTTAAGAGTATGTATATTTGACATACTGTGTGGATTTAACACTGAGTATATCTTGTTTTAATCTGATTGAAAGTGATATTCCTTCATAAATTTCAATTGTCAATTAATTGTTACTAGTACATAGAAATACAAAATTTTCGTGTGGTGTTATATCCTGAAATGTTGCTAAACTCGTGTATTGGCTATACTAGCTTTGTTGTAGTTTACTGTGTATTTTCTAACTAAACTAACATAACATCTGCAAATATGGACAGTCATGTTTCATATTTTTCGATACATACACTGTGTATTTATTTTAATTCCCTTGCTATGTTTAACTGGTTCTTTCTTCCACTGTGGTGTTGATAGAAATGATAAGAGCCTATTTCATGGGCTTGCTATTCATTTTCAGGAAGACAATATTCAAGTTTTCACCATTAAGTATATTAGCTGCAGGCCCTTCCTTGTGGATATGTTGTATTGGATTAAGGAGTTCCCTGTTTAGTCTGCTAACATGTGTTCTTTAAATTATACACGGCATATTTATATTTATCTCACACCATTTTTATCTGTACTACCTGTATACCTTCCCCGCAGCTTTACCTACCTTGTCTCATTGCTTTGCATTCCCTGTGACTCATTTAAGCCTCTCCTCCCTTCTCACCTTTTGTTTTATTTTTAAATTATTAACATAACAAGGTTATTTTTTAACTTGTTTTAGATCTTTAGGGTTTTAGCCCTTCTTTTTACACCATCTTGTAATTTGAATAATATAGTTTTACGTACTTATTTATTGAGTCCATTAGTACTAGTGTGTAAAGAATTTATGCAAATTGCCACTTCTTTAGTTTGTTTCAGGATGGGACATTAAAATGAATAATTATCTTTATTATTCTGCAGGTAAAATTACAGCTGTTCTCTGAGTTATGCATTAATAAATTGCTCATTACAAGCAAAAAGTGACTATTTGGAAATATTTGGATATTTACAGCCCGAGAGATTGCATAAATGTCAGACATAATTGGAAATGAAAATGCCAGATTAACAGAGTTTTTACAATCACCTGTGTTCTCCATTTGGATGAGGTTTATTTTTATGTTTGTTATGTAAGTTGTATTTTTATTTTTCGTGTATTTTTATACCTTTTTTATATTTTCATACGTGTATAAAATCAAGGAACTATGTATTTCTTTTTTTTTTTAGTGTCACTGCAGCACATAAAGAACTTTATTTTCTTCTTTAATTCTACTCCTTTTGTGCTCATAATAATTGTATTTTAATGAAGAAAAGCTATCCTAATGAATGAAAGATATTCTTAAAACGACTGATACACTACTCTTTCATAAAAGGAGAAAATGACTGCGTGCTTCCAGCTTTGACTTCTCTTTACACACCCCTAAGCCTCCCTCACAGTCAAGCTCACCACATTTAATTTGTATAAAGTACACTGAAAACAATTTGGAAGACTTTGGGGGCCACTTACTTGTATTTTCTAAATTAATTTTCTCCTAACCAGAGCAGAGTAAAGAGAAAAGTGAAAGGTACAATAAAAATAAAACTGATTTTTAAAAATATCCCCATAAAACCTTAAAGTTGTTCTCTGGAGTCCTTTATGAGACTGCGAAGTATGGTTTTAAGGCAGGAACTTTTCTTTTCATCAAAATTTTAATTTAAAAAGTTCAGGCAACCGCCAACAGACAAATAAACAAGTGAGCCCAAAGGGAAAGACAAAAGCTTTGTAATTACAAGTGGGCAGAGCCTGAGGTACTTCCACACACTGCCACTCATCCCCTGAAGTATATTTCACACCTGCTCACCTGAATAAACGTCCTTAATATGAGGTTTTCCCTATGTCTCTTTCACGCGCCATCATCAGCCTTGTTTAGAAACGTCTTGTTCTTGATGTGGCGTTCCTGCTAACCCCAATGTTGGGTCAGCAGCCACAAGAGTGATGTCAAGATATTTAGTGATGTTAAAAGCCCTTTTTTCCGGCATTCTCATGGCTTTAATAGCAGAATTTTTGTTTAAGTATGATCAATTGGGGAACTTTATTTCCTCTACTCTTTCTGTTCTCTCTTTTCTTTTTTCCCTTATGTGATTGCAAAGCCCACCTCATGTATGTTACATAAATGGAGGTCAAGATTATGGTTATGCAAGGTCTGTCCATGTTGTCACAAATTGCTGTATTTCATCTTTTCTTATTGCTGAGTAGCATTCCATTACTATAAATGAACCACAACTTCTTTATCCAGTCATCTATCAGAGGACACTTTGGTTGATTGATTCCACGACTTGGCCACTGTGAACAGTGCTGCGATGCACATTGGGGTACATGTATCTTTAAGCGAAAGAAGTCAGAATGAAAGAATCATGACCTCACTTATAGGTGGAATACAAAACTGAAAAGAACAAAGAAACAAAGACTCGTGGACACAATCAATAGTTTAGTGATTACCTGAGGGTTAAGGGGAAGGTGGGTGGGAGAGATGGGTCGGGGGGAGTAGGGAGGGGGAATCAAACACACTGATGCAAAGTGAGCTGATTCTGGGTGGTGAGCACATAATGTAATGTATAGACAATTTAATGTAGAATTGTATACCTGAAAACAATGTAATTGTTACCAATTAATGTCACCCCAATAAATTTAACAATTAAAAAAAAGATTATGGTTATGTAAATTAGGAAACATTAAAATGAAATTCTTATCTCCTAGTGCTCCATTCTAAAGGAACATTAACATCTTTAAAGTTGTGTTTAAAAGTCAGTTAAGGGGAAGCCGGGATGGTTCAGTGGGTTAAGCGCTCACTTTGCAGCGCCAGGGACTGGGGATCGAGTCCCGGCCCTGGCCCGTGCGGAACCATGTGCTAAGCTGGGGGCTCCCCCAGTTCAGTTCTCTCTCTGTCTCTGTCTCTGTATCTCTCTCTCTCTCTCTCTCTCTCTCTCTCTCTGTCAAAAATAAATAAATAAATAAATATAAAAAATAAAATTATAAAAGTCAGTTAAACACCTTGCAATATGAGGAAATGCATTGGTTCTTCTTGCCAATGTAACTGGAGTTGTGGTATTTAGTATAATTTTTAGCAATCTTGAACTAAGAAAAAGCTGTCAGTAATTAAAGCAAATATGTTCATTATTATGTTTATAATCACACTTTAATCCTATTTCAAAGAATTATTCTTGCCTCCACTACGGCCCCACACTTGAGTTAAGTAGGAGACAAATGTCCAACCATTGGTTACTGACCTACAGGTAATCAATGTTACAGTATTCACAGATAATCAATAATTATTGATTCAAGGGAATATGGGGCTGAAATAAAGTCCAAGTTATAAGCATCAAGATAGTCTCTGGTGGGACATAACAAATGTTATCTGTCCTCTTATCCATGTATCACGCAATTTAACACATGCCTCTGTTTAAAAATATTTTAAAACTGTTAGTGACTACTTAATTAAGCTATATTTTGAGATAAATTCCCTAGAAATACATAAATTGTTTAGACTGGGTTTCTCATCCTAAATAGAAAAGCCATTGTTATTCCCATCAAGAGAAGGTTTATAGAAAAGATGTCCTTAAGAGATAGATATGGTGACATGGAAGTAAGACGTGAAAGTAATTATACCTGTGGTATCATTTATTTGCTCCATTAGACTTCAGACTTTGGCAGATCGGTCTATAAAGGCTTATGCCTTTGGATTTATTGAGTAAAGCTTGATACAAAGTCAGGTCTCTGATTTGTGTCACATTGGACAATCTGATCCAACGTGCTCCTTCAGAAACATAGTTATTGTCTTCTTTTTTTCCTCTTTGGGATATGCATATCAATGAAGACATGATCTTGTTGTACCTTGTTTTCAATACGTAAATTAATACATTAAACTATTGCTAACATTGTTAAGCATCTTAAAATTTTCTGCTTCGTGAGTATTTGACAGAGTTTCATCATTTTAGAAATGCGTATTTCCCTCACTTGCATTACATGTATGTATCTTCTTTCACACAAAATTGATGTGAAGGGAAAATAGGAACAGTGGTGAATGATGTTGAAGATCTTCCCATGTGTTTATTTGCTATTTGGATGTCCTCTTTGTTGAAATGTTTCAGGTCTTTTACTCACTTGCTAATTTGGTCGTTCGCTTTTTTACTGTTGAATTTTGAATGTTCTTATAATTTCTAGATAGTCATTTTTGACTCCATGGAATCAAACATTTTTTTTCCTATTCTGTACCTTGTATTTTCATATTTTTAAGAATGTCTTTGCTGAGAAATTTTCAAAAATTATTTGAATGATGTCCAATCTATCAGCCATTTCTTTTCTGAACAATGCCCTTGGTGTCAAGTCTAAGAACTTCTTGCTTAAACCTAGGTTCCAAGACAATCCCCTCTTTTTTTCCCCTAAAAGTTTTGTGGTTTTATATTTAAATCCATAATCCATTTGTGTTAATTTTTGTATAAAATGGACAACTTAAGCTGGAGTTTATTATTTTGGCTATGGATATTCAATTCTCCAGTACCATTTGTTAAAAGGCTATCTTTTTCCCCATTAAATTGCTTTTGCAACTCTGTCAAAAATCAATTGGGTGCATTTTTGTGGTTCTATTTCTGAGTTCTCTCTTCTGCTGCATTGATCTATGGGTCTATCCCCTCTGGAAATTCTTTCAATGACTTTGGCTATATAATAAGGCTTGAAATCAGGTAGACTGATTTCTGCCTCTTAATAGTTTTTTCCCCTCAAAATTGTTTTAGCTGTCCTAGTTACTTTGCCACTACATATAAATTTTAGAATAATCTTATATAACTCGATAGAAAATCTTGCTAGGATGACTAGGTTTTTTTAACAAACTTTTTGCTTTGTAATATTCTTTGGTTTCCAGAAAAATTGCAAAGAAAGTGTAGAGTCCCTGTACACCCTACCACCCTATTTCCCTAACTATTATCTCATAACAGTACGGCATTGGTCACAATTAATGAGTCAATACTGATATAGCGTCATCACCTAAGGTCATGAACATTCAGATTTCCTATTCTTTACCTACTGACCTTTTCCTGCTCGGGATTTCATCCAGGACACCACATTACATTTAGTAGTCATGTGTCCTTAGGCCACTCTTGCTTCTACCATTTTACAGATTTTCCTTGTTTCCAATGAACTTGACAGTCTTGAGAACTGTGGAGTATTGTGTAGGACAACAGCTCCTAACCTTTTTGGCACCAGGGACTAGTTTCATAGAAGACAATTTCTTCCACAGGTGGGGTGGGAGGGGGAGATGGTTTCAGGATGATTCAAGTGCATTACCTTTATTGTGCACTTTGTTTCCATTATTATTACGTTGTGTGATCTGACAGGAGGCGGAGCCCAGACAGTAACATGAGCAATAGGGAGCAGCTGTGAATGCAGGTGAAGCTCCCCTCGCGTGCTCTCCCTCTGCTCAGCTCCTGCTGGTGCTTGGGGACCCCTGATGAAGGACGCCTCTCTGCTGGGATTATTTTGTTGAGTTTTCATAATCAGGCTGTAGATATGGGTTTTGGGGAGGAAGACCACAGAGGCATTTTCTTTTTCTTCACTTTGCATCAAAAATACGTGCCATCAACAGGAAGGATCCCAGTGGCCCTAACTAACATTTGAATACTGGGCTAAGGGCGGGGTCATCAGCGTTCTGGATGGTCAGCTTGCTCTTCCCCAGCCCTCTTCCATTCCATGCTCTTGTCAAGCACGCCACTAGTGCAGCCCCTACTGAGGAGAAGGACCCTTCCAGCTATGCTCCATCTTGAGCTGAAGTGTCTACATAAAGTACCTGGGGCGCTGCTGCACTCAAGATCTCTCTCATTTATTAACTTGTCCATCACTTGTTTATGTGAGCTGAACTCATGAATGTGTGTTATTCTTGCACTTCTAGGCCTAACCTACTTTGTTTTGTTTCTCGGATTGTTCCAGCTTCGGTCATTCATCAGGAATGGTTTCGGTTGGGTCCTCAGTCCCTCTGACATACCCTGTCAGTGTTTTTGTGGGTCTGCTTTGCTTTTTTTTTTT
>PVKE010029859.1:0-19971 GCA_004027555.1 Craseonycteris thonglongyai | reverse complement strand
CTATGTAATATTCAATGCCTTTTGTTAGCATCTGTGACGCTTTTGTTCCCTTAAAATTATGCATTACTTCAGTTATTGCTATAGGAACATATGTTGCTATTTATCAATATGATAGTGTAATACATATGCATGAAGGAGGGTGTCATGCCAAGGAAACTGCATCTATGTCCTCTCAAAAGAATTGATGTGAGTATATATCCTTCACTCCCTCTCTCACATCACTCGTCTGTATACTTAAGACTCCATTAAAACATGGTGAGACAGTGAGGACTTCACTGTTGTAGTCTGGCAATATTTTTTAATTCTGGGCCAATGAATAAAGATAATTATATGACTACCCATTTTATAGCTATTTGTTATATAATTACTATTTTATTATATTTGAGGATATTAAATGAATGATTACACCAGTGATTCTGAATAAGATAGAGGTAAATTTAAAATCACGTTTCATGTTTTTATGTATAATAGACTGAAATAAAGTTTGAACATCAGTGATTTGTGTTTCCTAAAAGACTTCACGAAAAAGAAAGAAAACATAGATGATGGTAAAATTCAGTGCATTTATAGCTGATTGAAGAATCGCTTACAAAGATTGCTGTTTTATGGATTCCTAATGACAAATAACAGCTGCAGGTGATGAAGTGACATGGGAGAAGGGATCTATAATTAATATTCAAAAAAGGACATTAAGGCCCTTTTTCATGAAATATATACTCCTAGATGGCACAAAAGCTATGAGAGCTAATGAATACTGTATTTTAAAGAGCAGACTCAAAATACAAAATGAAAAAAAAAAAGTAACAAATAATGAGATACCATTTTAAATATTAAATGGAAAGTATTGATCTTGGTCTGAAAAATAAATGTTTTTTTCAAATATAACACCGCATGGGGAAGTTGAGACATAACAAAAACATGTATTAGGAATTATTTTTTCTGATGAAAAGATTCATATGAGACAACTGCATAATTAATAAAAGCACTCAGATTATTTAGAATACATCACCCTATGCACAGAGCTTTAAGTTTTTAGAATTTAAAGTCCTTTCAGCAGCTGGACAAGAATAGAAAAAAAATCAAAGTTTTTTGATTATCTAGGATGCGTTTCAGAACTGGTCTCAATATCTTAGGTATGATTTACACAAAGTAGACAAGGAAAATCTCATTCCTTTGGGACACTAAATATGTACATACAGTTATTTAAAAATATTTATTGAGATTCCATTATGGGACTTCAATTACACAAAGCAGAAATATTAGTCCTTCTCCAAAGCAAATAATATAAAGATATTAGGACACTATCTTCATAAATATATTTCTTACTACATTACTTATTTTAGGAAAGTGAAAAATTATTTGTAATGGATGAAGATTGAAGAATAGATAGGTAAATGATGTCTTATAGTCATGGCAGGATATTGTCAAAAATAATATTTCTAAGACCTTCAAAATAATGTGAATTTGCTAATGTCAAAATGTTGTTGAAAATGCAGTAAATGAAGATACATATCAACGAATATTTATAGAGGGCTGTCTGGAAAGTATCCAGCCATGTAATATGAAAAATAGAAGCATTTATAGCTGGATTTTCTTTTCTGGAAAAAAAAATCCAGCTATAAATGCATATATATATAATATATATATAATCACAAATAAGTAAAGGGTTAAAAAGGTATACCAAAATGCATTAAAGTATGTCCAAAACACATTTAATACTAAATTAGAAATATAAGTATTATGATTAATATAGGCAAATTACACAAAATAATTCACAAACAGAATGTTTCCTAGTAAAATATGTAAATATCCTAACTTGTTCAAATAAATTGAGAAATCCTAATTAAAAACACTAATGTGATTTTATTTCCCTCAATAAGTAAAAATGAGAAGTCTATAATAATACATAATGAAGTCAAAATTGCAACAGAAAAAGATATGCACTCAGAACTCCTATAAAATATTTAGTTAGAATATTTTTTAAAAGCTATTATTTCACACATTGTAGTCTTAATCATGAGACACTTTCTTATGCAAAAATAAAACCAGGATAAAAACTCTAACTTTGCAAATGTCCCTTAAAATGTTACATAAATCTTTGAGGGCAGTCAATTTAGTAGTGGTCAATTACATTGTTCTTTCAATGAAATAGCATGATATTTCAAAATAATCCATGAAGTTTAAAAAAAAAGGCATACTGGTATGTTATTGCCAAGTGAATGACAGGTTACAAATTATAAATGATTATGTAGCTACATAAAATATATAGGCATATGTAAAAAGATTAAAAGAAACTTTCAAACATTGACCATTAATACATTTTTTTTTAAGAATGGCTAAATGATGGGCTACACACATTAATAATTTCCACAAGGAATTACTTTAGATTTTAAAAATAAAATCACACCCAGAGCCAAAAATAATGTCTAGGTCATATGCACATTATATATCTATACCTGACACTAAAGCAAATCATAGATGAGTTACTATAGGAATAAAGAAAAAAAGCTGGGGACTTAAATAAAAAAGGTCTTTGGAAAATATTGCTATTTAAGGAACAGTAAAAGGATGAAGACTCAAATTAGCCTAATTAAAATTAAAAAGAAGACTGAAAATGATTGCATCATATAAGTGAAGTCATATGGTTCTTGATTTTTTCTAACTTATTCCACTTAGTGTTGTAGAATTGAAAAGCTGGAATCTATGCGGTTTTTACCAACTAATGTCACCCTAATGAATTTAACAATTAAAAATAAAGAAATTTTTTAAAAGATTGCATCAGCTATTGCAGCTCCAACAAATGGATAAAGTTTGATTTTCCACGAGGGCTGGCATTTTACTTGCTAAGATTGTTTCCTCTCCTTCCTAATTGTCCATGAATACAAACAACAAACCACCATGACTCTGAAGTAACCAGAGTATATTTCTCCACCCTCAGGAACCTGTAACAACTGGTATGCTTGTTTGCAATTTAGCAGTAGCAAGCCTGAGTCAAAGCTGTCAATTTTGAATTGGCTTCCAGGAGTCTGTGTCCAGGATAAAAGGCTCTTTACAGAAGCTGTCTGTTGTGATCCCCCCTCTAAAAACCAGGAGAGCTACTCCAGCAGATGGTGAAATAGTCTGGATAAAGCTCTATGGCTGAAGGTATGTGCACTCTCCCTCCCTCTACCTTGTCAAAAGTGTCTCTCCCCTTCTCTTCTTGAGAGTGTGTGTATCTAACTGCACTGCAGTTTCCTTGCTGCTCCCAATATCTTCTCTTCTAGGTAATAGTATCATGCCAATTCCACTATTTCATCAGCATCCTTCAGCCCAAGAACCTCTCTCTTTCTTAGCTATAACTAATAAAATGACAAAGAAGCCCAGCTCCTCTAGTTTGATGCAGAGAGACAGCAGAAGTGTGTGATTGAAAGCTGGGAGTGGGGAATGTATTTTTACTTGACCACTGACCCTAACACTGTGTTTGCTAGGAAATCTTCAGTAAAGTACTTTTCCATACTGACTGAAATTCTAAGCCAAGCATGGCATCTTGAATTTAACTCCAATGATTATTCACTTATTCAATAATATCTTACTGAACACCTACCAACCTGGCACAAGAAACATTAAAATGAATATGATTTTCTTCAAGATTAACATTTAACAAATGAAAAAATTTAGAAGCCTGTGAAACTATTTATGATACATTGATATGTGCTAGTAATGGTACAGATATAAAATTATACCACCAATAAGATGGAATCCTACACATGTATAAGGGGTGGGGTAGAGAGGTGCCAGAGAATAAGAGGAGTGTCATTCATACAGAGTCTAGAAACACTGACAGAAATGCCCCTTGAAGAATTGTAGATCATTCCAGGTAGAAGGAAAAACATGGATGAAGTAGTCACAAATGAAAAGATCAATAATTTTAAAAACAGTTCCAGTGGTTCTTTGGCTGGAGAGTGCTAGGGAATGAGATTTTTAATATATCTAATTAAAGAGCTAATTTAGAACATGCATTAAGTTAAAAAAGGGAGAGTAGAGTTAGGCTGATTTTTCTTGAGGTTGTGAAAATAATCTTAAATGGGAGATGTTAAGATACTGTAAGGGGAAGAGCAGGATATGAGATATATAATTGAGAATCTGAGATGTGTTTTAGAACTGGAATTCTCTAAAGAACTGAACTTTCTCTAAAGTGCAGCTTCTCTAAAGCAAAAGTACTTCTGTAATTAAAATGGTCTTCAAAAAAGTCTTTATTAAAATTTATGTATCTGCTATCGCTAACATGTTAGTTTATGCTGATTTCCTGTAGAAGCAGACACTGATATGGGTGCAAGCTGTTTACCATGTAGGTCTTTTCAAGAAGAACTTATAGGAGAGCAGGAATGTGAGCCAGAGAAGGAAAGAGACTCTATACAAGTGCGTAAGTGAGCTGATTACCACTGTGAGTTACTGAAGCACAATTCTACTGGGACATGCTTTCAAGTTATTCCACCCAAAGTGTGATTCCCATTCATCAACTCCATCCTTCAATTGGTTGTGTACTACTCATGGGGGCATTAAATTGTTTGCACTCTGCCTTGACCCTTGCCCACAGACTGAGGATATTTTTATAGTCAAAGAATGCCTCCAGACAGAGTCACAGGTGTTTGCAGTAAGAAGCTGTCAGAACTGTGAGTGCCAAGGAGATTTGGGTGGGACCACAAAGCATCTGCTACACACATTAAACCAGTATTTCTCAACCGAAAGTTTAGGTATAGATTTCCAGAGTAAATTTTAATGTTTTTAAAAAATGTGTTTTTTTTTAATCTTAGTTAAACACAACTTAAGCATATTCTGAATCTGGGTAGTGCCTTTGAACTTGTTTGTTTCCTGAAGATTATAGTGATTAAGTGATAAATGATACCAAGAAGTATGAAATTTAAAAGTACATAAGAAATAAGTCAACATATATTGTATGAATGGAAGTTTCAGATAAATTCAAATAAAGAAAAGTAGGAGGTTTTATCCACATGGCTCAAGCTGATAAAGGAACATATGTTTGTTATACATTGTGCCCCTTCCCCCACTGCATATGTTGAAGCCCTGATATCCAGTACCTCAGAATGTGAACTTATATGGAAATAGAGTCATTGAAGATATAATAAAGATGATGTCATTAGGGTGGGCCTTCGTCCTATGTAACTAGTATCCCTATAAGTAGCGGAAATTTAGACAGAGACACACAATGAAAACACCATGTGAAGATTAAGGCAGAGATCTACAATAGAAGAAATGCCAAAGATTGTCAGAAAACCAACAAAACCCAAGGAAGAGGCAAAGAGTGGGTTCTTCTTCACAGCTCTCAGAAAGGAACCAACCCTATCAACACCTTGATCTTATACTTCTGGCCTCCAGAACTATAAGATAATAAATTTATGTTGTTTAAACCATGCAGGTTGTGATTCCTTGTTATGAAGGACCTAATGAACTACTACACACAACTATATATATAAAACTGTTTCTCAGTAGGCAACACTAAATATCATGACCATAGTGTGATTAGAATATCCATTAATCATTGTTCACCCAATTAGGTTAATGTTAATTTCAATATTTATTGGTCTTGTAGTTTTATACTTTATATTTACTTTTTTCTTTTTAAAGATTTATTTTTATTATTTTTGACAGAGACAGAGAGAGAGACAGAGAGAGACAGAGAGAAGGGGGAAGGCCCAGAACAGTCTCTATAGTTGCACATCATTGGTTTTTCCACATAGTTTTGTTCCATAGGTGGGTGCAGGGCTGCCTGCACAGGGCAGGAATTGGGCCAGGGTTTCGCCCTGGTGAGAACTGAACTAGGGGCACTCCCCAGTTTAGCAAATGGGTCTGCATGGGTTGGGACCAGGATTCAATCCTCAGTCCCTGGGGCTGCAAAGTGAGTGCTTAACCCACTGAGCCATCCCGACTCCACCTATATTTACTTTTGCATTACTGTTATTATGGTGTATAACCTCTATAAGTGTAAGAAATTTATAATTATATTATAATTTATAATTTAGATATAGATAATTTAGATAATGTTATTTTAATAAAAATAACTTAGATCAATGATGGTTATTAACTGAGTGTATTTCCTTTTAAATAAAGTCCATTTATAAGAAACTGAGAAATCCTGCTTTAAATTATAGATATATTTTTTATTAGTGTGGTTTCACTGATGAGTTAATTTTATAAGTCTACTTGACTGGTCTAAGGGATGTCCAGATATCTGGAAAAAAACATTACTGCTGTTTGAGTCTGTGAAGGTGTTTCTGGAAGAGATTACCATTTGAACAGACAGACTGAATACGGAATATAGCCTTTCACTAACGTAGATCAGGATTGTCCAATTTCTTGAGGGCCTGGATGGAAGAAAAAGGTGAAGTAAGGGTGAATTTGTTCTTCTGTTAGAGCTGAGATAAGACATTCTCCTTTTCTGCTCTAGAACATCAAAACTTCTGATTCCTGGACTTTCCAACTCACACAGACTCTTAGACTACTAGTTCCCAGATTCTTTTCCAACTTTGTATCTTTACTTCTTGGAGGGCTTTTTGTTTTGTTTATTCCCTTACCCCCCTCCTTTTTTGGGGGGGGGGGTGGGGATTTTTGAATTTCTTTATCCACACAACTAAAAACTGTGGCAGCCATAAATTTCTAGACTAACTTGTCTCATCTTGGATATCTGAGTAGATTGATATGACTCTTGTAAGACCTAAGTTCCATGATAAGTCCAGCTTCCTTAAGAGGACAATTGTGTTCACGAACTTATCCTAGAAAAAATGCTATATAGCTCACTACTGAATATCATGATGGTCACCTTTGAAGTATTTCCTTAGGGAAGTTATGCACTGATTCCAGTACCTAGTCCACCCTTCAAAGCAATTTTGGAACTCTTTTTCTGGAATGAGCATGATAGCCATCAGCAGACTACCCTTGATGTCCCGAATGTCATCAGAATGTCTTCCTTTCAATATTTTCTTTATCACTGGGTAAAGAAAAAAAGCCATTGGTGGCCAGATCAGGTGAGTAGGGAGAATAGTCCAATACAGTTATTTGTTTACTGGCTAAAATTCCCTCACAGATAGTGTCATGTGAGCTGGTGCATTGTTGTAATGCAAGAGCCATGAGTTGTTGGCGAAAAGTTCAGGTCGTTTTCATTTAACTTTTTCACACAACCTTTTCAGCACTTCAAAATATTCAACTGGGTTGACTGTCCAATTGGTACAAATTCATAATGAATAATCCATCAGATATCAAAAAAGTTGAGTAACATTGTTTTGACTCTTGATTTGGACTGACAGAACTTTTTTGGTCAAGGAGAATTTGCTAACTTCCATTGTGCAATTGGTGCTTTGTTTCAGGTTCATATTGGTACACCCATGTTTTGTGACCAGTGATAACACAGCCCAAAAAGTCGTCTTGCCTCTCCAAATGGTCCTGGTAAACTTCGACTCTCCTTTGCTTTTGTTCATTGATGAACTCCTTTGGGATCATCTTGCACACACTTTCCTCATGCCAAGGTTTTCTGTGAAGGTTTTACTGTTTATCAATATTTACTTGGTCTGCTATGCTTCTCACAGTCAGACAATGATTTTGATGCACTACTTGATGAATTTTTACAATGTTTCCATCAGTTCTGCTTGTTCCTAGCCACACTGACCTCTCTTCATCAGTGACACTTTCTCTCCTCTCAGGAAACTGTTTAATCCATTTGTATACTGCCCTCTTCTGCATGACATTATCCCCATCAACTTGGACTAACATGTTTCTGGTTTCATGTTCACACTTGCCAAGTTTCACAAGAAATTTATTATTTGTTTGTTATTCTGATTCAAGCTCCAATGTTCTTGAGATGGCACACAAAAACACACAAGAGTAATGAATGCCACTCAGCAATAGACTACACATGTTGAGACGAACTCAGCTGTGAGACACTGATATACCAAGGTCATGAAACCTTACTGAATTGTTTGTACTCCCAAAGTAAGTACACAGAGGCAAGTTCACAAACTTAATTGTCAGATCTCCTATGATGGCTAATTTTATGTGCTAACTTGACTGAACAGTGCCTAGCTTTTTGGTCAAACATTACTCTATGAGTGTTGTAGTTTTTCTGTTTGTTTGTTTTTTCCTAATGGGATTAAAGTTTAAATCAGTGGTTTTTAAGTACAAAGATCGCTTGCCCTCCATAATGTGGGTGGGCCTCAACCTATTAGTTGAAGGCCATAACAGAACAAAGACTGACCTATCCAGAAAGAGGAAGAATTCTCTCAGCAAATGGCTTTCATAGAATCCAGACTAACCCTAAGTATCTGTCCTCCCAGAAATCAGAAATTACTGGACTGATGTGGGGTGGAGCTAGTACCATTGGTCTACCTTGAGTCAGTTAGCCATTTTAGGGCCAATCAATGGTGAGACAGGACTGGAATATGCAAAATATGACAGTTCCCATATGATCATTTGATCATATTATTAGAGCAAAAAATTAAATTATTTTATCAAAGAACAAAGTTTGGAGAACTGCATGAAGAATGTCTCACATGTGTTAATATGGTTGCTGAATCAGTTAGAAATATAGCACATTTAAGATAAAAGACATGTAAAACTAATTTTCACTGTGCAACATATTTTTTTAAGATTTAATTTACTGTTTGAGAGCAAGTGAAAGAGAGAGACAGAGAGAGAGGAGATAAGGGGGTGGGCCCAGAGCAATCTCATAGTTGCACATTATCAGTTATTACATAGTTTCATTCCACGCAAGTGGATGTGGGGCTGTGCGGGGCATGAAGCAAACTGGGGACCTCCCACATGGTACGGAAAACCACCATTGCAGTGGTTACCTGTTATACTCAAGTTCAGCATATAGGCTTGCACAGGCTGGGGCCAGGATTTGATCCCCGGACCTACAGTTATAAGGCAAGTGCTCAACCTGCTGAGCTATCCTGGCATCTCCTGGAACAATTTTTTAAATAAAAAAATGTAAAAGAATTTAATTCATTTCATTCGGCAAAAAGTAACATGTTGTTAAATTAAACTGATGAGCTTCAAAATACATTAATGACTGACCTCATACATTTGCTATTTTGCTAAAAATGATATTTGTACAGTATCTTAAAAGTGCTTTGGACCTAATTTATTTGCATTATTAAATATAATCTATATTTTACATGTTGTATTATAGATTCTATGATATATAAAATATACAATTCATCTGATTCCTTGTAGAATCACTTGAATTTAAACAAATTATGCATTAAGCTCTTCTTAAAATCAAATAAATGTTGAAATATGCTATTCTTTTGTGCTATATCATCTTGTAGCTACATAATTAAAATTTATAATATGTAATAAATATGTACAGCTTAATAATGGGATTAGAGGGTGTCCAAATATGAGAGAAAGATTCGCTGTTTCCCCCATGATTTCATTGCAAACTTTTTGGCCTAGATTTTGTCACACAGTGAGTGGTTGGGTTTCTGAGCTTGTGGTCAATTCTGGACAATAGATAGATTCTCTTGGAAGACAGAAGACTGTTAATACCTTTTGTATAGTCTAGTAGTACTCAGCAGGAAATGGAAGTCTTCTTTATTTATTTTTTATGTGTGGTTCTTTACAGTGACAAGAGCTGCCCCTTTCATTAGCCCCTAATATAAGGTACTGCCTCTCTGAGACAGATGAACCAATATATCCATTTTATGAGGAATACATAGTTGTTCATTAAGTGAACTCATATTCATAGAGAATTGGAAGGGAGCTTGCTGGCCTTGAAAGCTAGACAACATATATCCTTTTGCTAGCTCTGCTACTTAATTGTCACTGAGAAAACGTGAAATCTCTGGACATTATTTTTTTTAATTGAATATTGTGGAAAATAGAAAAAACTTTCCATCCTTCACTGAAGTAAAATAAAATGTGACTTGGGAAAGCTGGGATGGCTCAGCGGGTTAAGCACTTGCTTTGCAGCCCCAGAACCTGTGCCTTGAATCTCAGGCCCGGCCCATGTGGACCCATATGCTGAACTGTGGAGTGCCTCCAGTTCAGTTCTTGCCAGGGCCTATGCGGGAGGCTCTCAGAATAGTTCCTGCCCTGCGCAGCCCCGTGCCTATCTGTGGAGTGAAACTATATGGAAAACTAATGCTATCAACTATGGAGATTGCTCTGGGCCCTCCCCCTTCTCTCTGTCTCTCTCTCTGTCAAAAAACAATAAAAATAAATATTAAAAAACATGTGACTCTAATATAATTTACTATTTTAAGAAAAAATATTAACAGTTAGGACACTAGATGCTTCAGTTGTTCACAGAACAACTATTTTAATTTTCTCAAGCACCTCTCATGTATTTTTGCTATGTCAACAAGATTCTTTGAGAACTAAAACTCTCAGTCTTAATGTATCCATTTCCAAACTTTGCAGATACATTAAAATTTCAAGAAAAAAAAAAAAGACTTAGCTATGCATGTACTATCAAACTTGCAGGCTGAATATTTTAATGTTATATTTTTGGTTGTTGAATCAAAATCTTTCCCAACTGAATACATAATCATTGTAACATATCCTAGCACTTGTTTCAAATCTACATCTTTAAGTTACATTCAAAATGGTATGAATATTTTTAAAACTAGCAGTGAATATTGCCTATTTCATAGAATGCAACCTTAAACCAACATTCAGGTTTTTACTTTGCTCTCTTGAACTTCTTATTTTCACATATTATTTTGTCATTTCCATCCTTTTTACTTACCATCTAGTTTACATAACTAATTATTATCAGTTCAGCTGCTGAGAGCAGCAGTACCTATTGCCTTAATACTGTTGTTGTATTCCAGTTGTTTTTTCTGGTCACCACAACAAGAGATACTTTAAGTGCCACCACAGAGCAAGACTAGTCAGTATACATGCACTACTTTAAGAAACATTCAATCTCCAGATTGATTGAGACCCAGAGACATATTATAATTATGACAACATGCAAGCATTTATTTGTTTGTTGGTTGATTTGTCTTCATTGCATTTAATCATTGGTTCTTTTATTCATGTACTTTGAAGTCATTGGTTTTTACTTTTTATTAGGAGTAACTGGAGGAAAAAGCAGGTCTCATTTTAATTTTTTGTAATTTATTTTTATTGTTTTGGACAGAGAGAGAGAGGGAGAGAGAGAGAGAGAAATACAAGGGGGAGGGCCTAGAGCAGTCCCCATAGTTGCAAGTCATTAGTTTTTTGTTTGTTTGTTTGTTTATAAAACTGTTTTTTCTTTTCTTTTTTGACACAGAGAGAGAGAGAGATACAGAGACAGAGACAGAGAGAGAACTGAACTGGGGGAGCCCCCCAGTTCAGCATATCGGTCTACACAGGCTTGGCCGGGATTCGATCCCCAGTCCCCAGCGCTGCAAAGTGAGCGCTTAACCCACTGAGCCATCCCGGCTTCCCAGTTTTGTTTGTTTGTTTGTTTTTATACATAGTTCAATTCCACAGGTGGCACCGAGCTGCACAGTGCAGAAACCAGCTGGGGGCTTCCCATATGGGAAACACACCAGGGGTGGAAGCCAAACTGGGGGTCTCCCACATAGGAGGCTTTCCTCAGTGAGAACTGAACTGGAGGCACACCCCAGTTCAACATATGAGTCTGCATGTGCTAGCGCTGGGGCCGCGATTTGATCCTCAGACACTGGAGCTGCAAGACAAGTGCTCAACCCACTGAGCCATCCCAGCATCGCCCTCATGTTTATTAAAATGTTTTTATACATCAGCCATTGTGGATTGCAGGTGACCTCACAAAATTATGTTTTTACAATTTTTTTTATATATGATCAAATGGTACTTTGCTTTTTATAGTCAACATTGCAACATAACTATAACACACTTGCTCATGCCAACTCTGCTTGTTCCCTCTGATATTTCTACTGCTCTCTTTCTCTCTCTCTGCCCCACTTTTTCCTTTATGAGCCTGATTATTCTTATTCAATTGTTGCTATTATTGTTACTTCTTTGATTGGTATGCTTTGTTTAGCTATCCAATTATTTTTTATCGATTAAATCATAATAGATATCACAATCAGAGCCTAGTAAGAATTCTTGCGTCAGACAATTTGGGCTAACAGAGAAGGCCTCCATGAGGCTGAGAATGCAGGAGAGAGTTTTTAAACTTGTTTAGTTATCAAGAAAAATATATGATCAGGTGTAGTGAGTTGGGTTGTCTGAAAACAGAATGTAATGAAGTTTGGGTATAAGATATTTAGTTCAGGGGAAGCCGGGATGGCTCAGTGGGTTGGGCGCTCACTTTGCAGCCCCGGGGACTGAGGATAGAATCCCGGCCCTGACCCGTGAGGAACTATATGCTGAACTGGGAGCTCCCCCAGTTCAGTTCTCTCTCTGTCTCTGTCTCTGTATCTCTCTCTCTCTCTCTCTGTCAAAAATAAAAATAAACAAAAATATATTAATAAAAACATTTCCATTAAAAAAAAAAAGAGATTTAGTTCAGTCAACATTTGTGGACAAATAGGGTGGGGTCAGTAGTAAATAAATTAATTTAATTATAAGGGTCCAACAAAACATCACCGAAAACAATGGAAGCTAAAGGGAATATTGCACTCCATAGTGTTCTGCACTTGATTGAAATACCTGGATCTTTATATCCCTTACAGATCCAGGCTATTCCAAGGACAGCATGTCCTTGGGCATGGTAGCTCTCAGAAACTGAGGCAACCCCTGCAGGAGCTTATACTTGGAGGCTTTCTGGTGACAGAACTCCCACAGATGGAAAGAAATGCTTCCTTAAACAAAGACCGAATGGTACCTCACTGTGTCTATAATGTCAAAGAGGAGTAATTTACAAAATATCATACACAGATGTTACAGTGGTATACTCTCTGACTCAGTCCCAGGCTATTATTCCAAGTTTCATGATGAAGGAAGCTGTGAAACAAAGTAAAAATTAACTTTGAGGTTCTAAAATGTGGTATAAACTCCAAGGTCAGGGTATCTCAGTAGACTCAAGTATTCACAGAAAAAAAAACCAAACTGAACTTTAATTTCAGTAGAAATTGAACATTAACAATAGTAACTACATTGGTTAAAAAAAAATGTATCCATTCAACAAAAATTTACACATTCTGGGAATGCTGGGATGTCTCAACAGGTTGAACAGTTGCTTTACAGCCCTGAGGTCCAAGGATCAAGTCATGCTGGACCATGGACCCATATGCTGAACTGTGATGTACTTCCCATGAGGGGCCCCCCAGTATGGTTCCTGCTGGGGCAAGTTTACATGTAGGAGACCCCTAGTTTAAGGTGACCAGACGTCCTGCTTTTGGCGGGACAGTACCGATTTTTAACAATTTGTTCCGCATCCTGCGGCATTTTAAAAAAGTCCCAATTTTTGGAGAGGATGCATGACAAGCTAGGGAACGGCGGGAGATAGACCAAATTTTTAATCAAGAACCCCGTCCCCCCCAGTCAATGGTGTCCCGCTTTACCAATGGTAAAATCTGGTCACCTTACCCTAGTTCAAACTCTGGGTCATGGGGTCATGCCTCCCATGCAGGAGGTCCCCACCCAGTTCCTGCCCTGTGCAGCTCTACACCCACCTGTATGTAATGAAACTGTTGAGAAACTGATGACATATAATGATGAATACTGCTTTGGGCCCTCCTCCTTTTCTCTCTGTCTCTGTCTGTATCTCTCTCTGTCAAAACAATAAAAAATAAATCTGTAAAAAAAAAAGAATTTATGCATTCTTACTACGCTTATTACTATGTTAGAGGTAATGTTGGTGAAAGAGGTGATGGTAGAAGCATAGTAAGTTTCAACCCTAACTGATAACAGCCTCTGAATTCCCTAGCAATAGATTACTATTATAATAATCAAAATTCAAGAAGCTTTCACCATAAAAGCTTATACTTTATCCACATTAGGATAAGGGAGCATACTATGCTTTTTAAACTCATTTAGGAACCCACATTTTGTTGCTGACTTTTTTGGGTCTGGGACCCAAACCAAAGTCTTTCTGCCCAGTGCCATTCTCACCAATAGAAGGAGGCTGATTTTGGTAAAGCAGAGTGGAAACTTTATGTTTGATGATGTCCGAATGGAAAAGGGTGAACTCATGCTCTTACTGAGTCTTCTCCCTGAATGGGAAGGCACCTTCTATATTTATACACTGTAGTGTGGAGTAATAAAATTCTTTAGGCATGTGTAGCTGTTCATCTGTTGCATTTGATCTTTTCCCACATGGTCCCTTCACTATACAGGTCTTTGCACCCTGCCCTCTTCATTTTGTGGTCAGGATTCTTTTTCACTTCCTGTAAGCAAGCATAGTCTGTGACTAGTTTAGGTTTTCAGAATGTTAGGGTCTTTTATATGATAGCCTGGTGAAAATTTCTTCCTTTATATTGTTTGAGTCAATTATGTTAAGCCAATAGCTAGAGGAAGGAGAAGGATGGTGAGTGGAATATTTCTAAAGACCAAGTCTAGAAGGGGCATTGATCATTTCGCTCACATTTATTCTCCATCACTCAGTCACAGATATACACTGAACTTCTGTGGAGACTGTAAAATAAAGTCTGGCGGGGCTCAAGAAAAATTGAACAAGCTGGGCACTGGTGATCATTCATAGCCTCTGCAACAACTCCTGAGATGAGTGAGAAAGTAGGGAAGTAATTAAAAGAGCAGAACTACTAGTAAGGTAATTATATTGATTTGGAGTTCAAAGCAAGGAAAAGTGAGATTGTCATTCATACTACCTGAGGAAAGTCTGTGGAAGGAAGACCTACGAAATAAGAATAATGGGTTGTGCTTTACACTATTAAGCAATTATCCTAGGAATGATATGAAAGTTACATAAGAGAAAATCTCAACAATTTATCATTTTTTTTTTCTTTTCATTTGAAGTATATAATATACAAAGACCTATTGTTAAGAACTTGGTATATTTCTGTGTTGAATTATAATTTTTTTGTACTTTGAGACAATTAGTGTCATATGATACAGTTTTCTATGCAGATTCAACAATTATTGAGGTGTGGGGATGATGGATTACAGGCATTATTTTATTGGAGGCCAAAATAAGTACTTTCAAACTAGTGTAAGTGTCAAGAAAAGTAATTAAATGTGTTGATACGTTACTGCAGTTCAGTGGCATTTAAATGTTTAATGAGGTTAGGAGGGGGAAGAAGGAAAGTATTCAAATTACCTACACAGTTTTAGTATATAACCATTTGAGAAATATGAGCTAAAAAATATAGTGGAAGAAAATGGCAGGTTTCAACCTCCCAAAGTTTCCTTCCTAAAAGATATGAAATGACTTCACAACTATGAATATTATGTGAAGAACCACACTATTAGCATTAATTGAAGATATAGAATGCCAAAACTGAATAATAACCTCTAGCTAAAAGAGAGAAAAATTCTATGTGGATCTAGAGGCTCTCATTATAACTTCACTGTACACCAATGTTTTGTGGTAAACAAAGTCACACCAGAAAATAGTATATCTGGAAAACAAAGAGTAGATACAAGTTAAGAAACTGAGGAAGAGTTGGGAGGACATCAAGAAAGATTAAGTCCACCATCAATCTGACAATACAAAAAAGTAGCTAAAGGGATAAGACAGTAGACTATGAAAAAGGGTTTCAAATTAAGGATAAATTAAAGGGCTAGGCAAACTTATTAAAGGTATAGAGTGGAGTTAAATGGCCAAGTATGATTTAAATGGCCACATGTTCAAATAAATACAAAAGGTGAAAAGAGAAATAATCACATTTTGGAAAGTGGGTGGTAAAGAGGATGAAAAGAAAAAGTGGAAATTTTAGTATCCTGAAAGACAAACAGAACAGCAAAAATGGTAAAACTCACAACTACTCTGCTACCAGCAAAAGTATAAAAACAAATCTTTGTTTTGGTTTGAACTTTACTTGGACTTTGATAGACCAGCAGAAAAGAAAATCATTAAACTAGAAATCTGAAAAAAACTAAAATATTATAAAGGTAGACAACTATTTAATAATATTTAATAAAACTGCTTATACACTTACTTAGTTTTATACAATTACAGCTAGGGCACTTCCTGAAGATAGTTCCAGTTATTTTAAAATATATATTCCTAAGCTTACTCAATACAGCATTGTTTATAATTAAGGATAACAAAAAAGTGGCTGTAAAAACTATCGCATTTCTACACAACGAAGCACTATGAAGCTGTAAAAAAGTGAGGGTGATATCTACTAGCTGACAGTCAAATGATTTCTAGAACATACTGGTAAGCAGAAAAGCAAAAGTTCAAAATAGTTCCCATATTGTGATACACTTCCTATAGAGAAGAGGATGTACACACATATGTGCTCACTGGTTACCTGCAGAAAACATGCGGTCAAGTGGGGGGTAAAAAAGGAAGAATGGTAAAAAGGCAGCAGAGATCAAGACGGAGTGATGCTTGTTTGAGTTTAACTGTTTAATAACTCTGACTCTTAGAAATGCAGTAATGTTTTACATACCCTTCTACTCCTCCCCACTCCCCAATAAACAAACCCAAGCAGGATGTGGAAGAAAGCCAAAGTGAAATATAGATACTAAAAAGTAAATTTAACAGTATTATTACAACAGCATAAAGTACTGAAGAAAACATGATATAAACCCAAATAAAAGGAAATTTTACAAAATAGATTTGTATTCTTCAAAGGTGCCAAGACTTTGAAAGATATATATCTTTATGCATTGCTGGCCAGTGATAAAGTGTTTTCAATAACTGATGGAATATTAATTTAAAATTCAGTCCTGACAGACAATGAATGAAGTAAGTAATATAATCAGAGAAGCATATTTGAATTGTCATGTCATGTTTGTGAGTAATAAGAAAATATCCAAGAATTTTAATTTTAATAGTGCAAAAGCTGTGGTCCAGTCAAAATAAGATAACTTTATAAAGGATCTATGTGATGTAAATCATTAAAGTTTCCTGAATACAAAATTGTTTTGAGTATTTTACTTCAAAAACTTCATTTTCCCTTACTTACCAGAGAGTGTTTCAGTGTGAATTAAGTCAAGTTATTCAGTATTGTCATGGATTGAATGTTTCTGTCTCCCTAAATTTTATATTAGGAAACCCTAATCTTAATGTCATAGTATTTGCATGTGGGGCTTTTGGAAGGTAATTAGGTTACGAGAGTAGAGCCCATGTGAATGGAATTAAGTGTCCTTATCAGAAGAAGCTTCAGAGCTAGCTAGCTTTCTTTCCTACACATGAGGACACAGCAAGAAGAAGCCCCTCTGAAAACAAGGAGAAAGGCACTCTTTATGAACCCTAACCTGCTGGCACCCCAATCTCTGGCTTTAAGATGAAGAGAAATAAATGTTCACTGTTTAAGTCATCCAATCTATAGTAGTCTGTTATAGTGGCCTGAACTGACTAAGTTTTCATTTTATGTGGAATATTTCAAACCATCCACACTTAAAAAAATAAAAGGTACATTCAAACGGAGATGGAGCAAGGGAAATTCTAAGTATCAAAAAGTATCATGGATGTTTTGATGTTTCAAATAATTTTACATTCTAATTGTACTGAAATAGAACCAAAAGAGTACAACAGTAGTTATAAAATATATTGCTTTTCACAATCTAAGCTACACTGGTTCAAAAAACAAACAAAATGATCATGAATCAGTATATACAAATGGAGATTTATATATATTTACTGTTTACAAATCAAGTATTTATACAAAGAAAACAAAGGTAGGTTTTTGATTGTTGCCATTAATAACTACCGGCAAAATGAAAATGGTGTATTTTTCTTTCATACATGCCTAATAGCTAATAATAAACTATATGTGTATATAGTAGCAGAAAATAAGACCACAGAATATTAATTCAGAAACATGATCATTAACATAAAGAGGGAGCTCTATGTCCCATGAACTTTCATCTTGAAGTTAAGTTCAGGGCCAGAAATTTTAGAAGACACCCTCATTTTAAATTCTCACATATATTACTTATCGTCGCTATTCTGACATTGACTCTAACTTCATAATTTTAGTCAGTCTACTCTTTGACAGTAATAGCACATCTTATCTAAGAGCTGCTTTTCCTTTTGCTTTTGTGATTTAGAAGGTTCCATGTCCTAAAATCAAATCATCGTCTTTCTACACACAGTTTTCAATTACTGTAGCTAAAAATTTTCTCCCACAGGTGTCTCTGAGGTGACTGCATCACTTAGAGACCTCTTCTTTATTCTACTGCACGTGATGTCTCCTTTCCTGCACTTCCTGCCCTTGCTTCTCCTTAACTCCCTTCATCAAGTGTTCTTCACTTCTGTGGTGCTCTGCAGATGAAAAGGTTGTCTGGCACCTTAAGAACATCATTATCATCCCTTCCTCCTTTTAGAAACTAATTTTATCTTGAGGAAAACAAAAATCAGACAGATTTTACAGCATCACTTTCATACAAACTGAAATTTACACATATATAATCCAGCACACTGCACTTAATATATGATTTTCATTAGTGTATTAAAGACTTTTTATCACTGAGTCCACCTCATATTTTGGGTGCTTTGTTTTTCTCCTTCAAGTAATATGAGGTTGAAGTTAGAAAGACCATTGAAATACTAAGGTTCCAAACATTACAACTAAAAGTAATAAGGGCTTCTATTGTGTTTCATAATGTTGGACCATAGATTACCTTGATACATTTGCAAACCACATTTGTGTAGAATAAAATGACTTTAACATGCATTTCCCTGGCACAGTTAATCACCTGAAGATTAGCAGCAAATCTACAAATCTTTATAGACTTACTCTGATCCCCTAATTAGAATAAGATGTTAAATGGCCAGTAGTTTGAACAGGACACTTAAATTACTTTTTTTTTTTTTTGCATGAAAGACAGCATTGTTGGTTGTAAAGATAAGAGTCATTTGTTCTTCCACAGAAAACTGAAACCCAAATGTAAGGTGAAAAGAATTAAATAAAACAGACCGAAAGATCCATGAACTCAAATACATTTCCATGAACTGAAATACATTTACTGGATTAAATATTGAGCTTTGCTTTAAATAATCTATTTCATGTTTGTTAATCCTCAAGCCTAATTCTCAATAAGTAAATTTGTCAGGCAATTATATAAAGTTGGTTTAATTTTCTGCTTACCTAAAGAACTCATCATTATGTTTCCTCCACATCTAAAAATCTGTAACTAATGCTTTTCTATCTTATTTCTTGATAACATATTAACATGTTTTATGATTGCTATAAATAGCTAGTAACAAATATTTCACAAATATATATCTGTAAGTTTCTAAATGAAATAGCAATTTACTCTTATTTTAACTTCATTTAAATTAAAATCTTATAACTATAAAGACTAATGGTCAATATCTTTCATTTTTAAAAAATACTTTTCAAGTTTAAAACATGACTCAAAGCATCCATTATTCTAATTTGAAACATTCAAGAAGTTCCATCTTCTATAATTATCCTAACCATAAGGCTGCATGAGTTACATGCTTTCACATGAAGAACCTGGGCAAAATATCACAGAGCTGACTATACAAGTCTCCCAGTTTCTCTCCTCTTTCTTCTGTTTTTCTTTCTACTCTTTCTGACATGTCATGATTTATGTGTTTTTCATTCTCGTTTACAAAATGAACTCTTTGCTTGACTGGACAGTTCATTTTCCAGATTGTTGAATTAGAATTCAGTTTGGTACAATCATTGTCCCTTTACACATAAAAATGTAAGTATTTTGGAGTGTAAGAAATAAATTGTTAAAGTTAATATATGTATATTTGGTTGAAGCAGAAATCTAGTATTCCAAGAACTAAGAAGGAACACCATAAACTTTCATATATCTACTTTAGGGTCAGTTTAGCAAATGTTTCTATGAATACAAATGCTTTTGATAATTCTTGATAATTTCTACTTAGAAAGTACGGACCAAAGCCCAAACTGCATTTCTGCTTCTAAATTTAAAAAAAGAAAGGGGGGG
>PVKE010029858.1:0-20715 GCA_004027555.1 Craseonycteris thonglongyai | reverse complement strand
AACTGAACTGGGGGCACTCCCCAGTTCAGCATATGGGTCTGCATGGGCCGGGCCGGGATTCAATCCTCAGTTTCCAGGGATGCAAAGTGAGCGCTTAACCCACTGAGTTATCCCAGCTTCCCCAGAAGCACATAAGCTTTAAACTTTATTATTATTTTTTATTATTATTTATTTATTTATTTATTTATTTTTGACAGAGAGAGAGCGATACAGAGACAGAGACAGAGAGAGAACTGAACTGGGGGAGCTCCCAGTTCAGCATATGGTTCTGCACGGGCAGGAGCCGGGATTTGATCCCCAGTCCCTGGCGCTGCAAAGTGAGCGCTTAACCCACTGAGTTATCCCAGCTTCCCCAGAAGCACATAAGTTTTAACCTTTAGTGCAATTGAGCTATATTTTTCTTTTCCTGCTGATGCTCATATTTCAGCTCACTATTTTTAAGTGAGCTAAAATTCACATAATGTCAAATTCATCATTTTGCCTACATTTTCAAAAATAATTTTGTCACAAAAATGCAAGTAGCATCTTTAAAAAAGAAAAACACTTCTGAAAAAACATTGCTGAAATCTCATAGTGTTGCAATCTGAAAAGAGAAAAATCATCATGATTCTTATTTACTGAGCGCTAACTAAGCAGCATGCACAGAGCTAAGTGACTTAGATCAGGGGTTCTGAATGGAGGATGATTTTGCCCCCTCAGGGGCATTTGGTAATGTCTGGAGATCTTTATGTCATCACTGAGGGACAGGGCCACTGCTACTGGCATCTCATGGGCAGAAGCCAAGGACGCTGCTCAACACCCTTAAATGCACAGGACAGACACTCCAAAGGATTATCTGGGGGAAGCCGGGATGGCTCAGTGGATTAAGCGCTCACTTTGCAGCACTGGGGACCGAGGATCGAATCCCGGCCCCAGCCCCGTGCAGAACCATATGCTGAACTGGGAGCTCCCCCAGTTCAGTTCTCTCTCTGTCTCTGTATCTCTCTCTCTCTCTCTCTCCCTCTCTCTCTGTCAAAAATAAATAAATATTCTTAAAAAAAAAGGATTATCTGGCTCAACTATCAGCTGAGCTGAGGTTGAGAAATCCTGATTCATATCAGTGGTCCCCTCTTACAGATTAATTTACAGAGGCAAGGAGAGGTTAACTAACTCACGTAAAAACTGCACAGCCTGTAAGCCTGCAAACCAGGATAATCCCCACTCCCTGCTAAGGCAAGAAGAGCAGGAAGGAGATGTCTTTGTAAGAAGGTCCCTTGTAGAAGAGTGAATCCAAACATACTCACTGAGACGTTGCATATTCCTAGTCCGCAGTCTGAGCTTTCTGTGAACTAGGATGCTGAAATGAACACGGAGGCCTTGCTAACTTTTTTTTTTTTTTAAGATTTATTTTATTGTTTTGACAGAGAGAGAAACAGAGACAGAGAGACAGAGAGAAGGGGGAGGGCCCAGAGCAGTCTCCATAGTTGTACATTATCAGTTTTCAACGTGGTTTTGTTCCACACAGGTGGGCGGGGGCCGTGCAGGGCAGGAACCGCACAGGGGCTTCCCACATGGGACGCACACCCCATTTCAGCATATGGGTCCTCATGGGCTGAGGCCAGAACTGGGACTCAATCCTTGGACCCCAGGGCTGCAAAACAAGCACTTAATCTGCTGAGCCACCCCAGCTTCCCTGGCCTTGCTAACTTGATGCCGAGCAGGATGCTTTCTAGAATAGAGTCTAGAATATTCTCCCAAAGGCAGGAGAACGGGCTTTATAACTGCCTAGATGTGGTTCTAGAATATGCAAATTGTTGCTCCTCAGAATTACATGGATCATTTTAGAAATATAGGTCCTTGGGGCCCTATCAAAGCTGTGGAATCTAATCACAAGGAGTAAGACTGTGCCATCTGTATTTTCAAAAGTCTTTTGGTTTGTCGAGTGTAGCACTCGTGTAATTGCCACGTTGTGGGGTGGCTAAGACTATTTTCAGATATTCTGGAGTCAAGTATTTTTTTCTCCGCCTCTAGACTGGACCATTCTGCTTGATTATTTTCATCACAAATGCAAAGCTTCAGGAAACCTAGGTGCAGAAACCAACCAAAGACTCTCTCCCCACTTATTTCCTCTCATAATATTTAATGTCCAATGTATTAGTTAGCTACTGCTGTGTAACAAGCCAAACTTAGTGGTATAAACAATAAGCAGGGGAAGCTGGCATGGCTCAGCGGGTTAAGCACTCGCTTTGTAGCCCCGGGGTCCAAGGATCGAGTTCTAGTCCCAGCCCTGGCCCTGGTCCGGGCGAACCCATATGCTGACCTGGGGTGTGGCCCCAGTTCAGTTCTCACTGGGGCAGGCTTCCCATGTGGGAAGCCCTCGTTCAACCCCTAGCTCGTGGGGGCATGCCTCCCATGTAGGAGGCCCCTGGCCCAGTTCCAGCTCTGTGTGGAATGAAACTATGTCAAGAACTAATGATGTGCAACTGTGGAAACTGCTCTGGGCCCTCCCCCTTCTATCTGTCTCTCTCTCGATATCAAAAAATCATCATCATCATCATCATCATCATCATCATCTTTAAAAAAATACAATAGACACCACAAATTCAGGAGCAGTTCAATTGGATTTTCTGATATGAGGGTCTCTCATGAGGTTGTCATTAAGATGGTGAGCAGCTGGAATACCCACTTGCAAGATGATGCCCTCATGTGGCTGAAAAGTTCATGCTGGCTATTGGTGAGAGACTTCAGATGCTCCACAGGCTACTTGAGTGTCCTCAAGACATGGTGGCCGGCTAGCTTCAGAGTGAGTGGGCTGAGAAAAAGCATCCGGAGCAAGCTAGCCTTTGTATGGCCTTGCCTCAGAAGTCATGTCGCATTATTCTGCCACATTCTGGTCCTTAAAAGCAAGATATTAAGTCTTGGGCCATATTTAAGAAGAAGGAGATTAGTCCCACCTTCTGAAAAGAGGAATGTCAGCGAATTCAGGGACATGTTTTTAAAACCTCCACATCTGGATCTTACCCGTGCTCCATTCAGCTCTCTACTGAAGGTAAAATTCTTTAGTCATACAGTCCTAGACTCCAAAGTTGGTGCGGACCACAGCCATCTTCACAGCAACAACTAGAGGGGGGAAGAGATGTGTTCTGACCCTTTTTTAATTCTGTTCCCTGTGCAGAAATAACAAGCTCATGATTGAAGCCAGTTGAAATCTCTTACCTCATTTGGTAAACAGAAGGACATGTTTCTCTCTGAACTTTTGTTTTAAATAAAAACAGAGCAAACAAAGTTAAATTATCAAGAAAGAGATTTTTAGCAGAAATTGGAAGGCTTATATGTTCTCCTCCCCTTGTTATGAAATGCAACTTGCCTACCTTGGGCAAGTGAATTCTAATTGCCTTAAAAAAAAAAAAGAGAGAGAGAGAACACTGCTAGTCTGTTATCTATAAGACAGAAAAACATTTACCCAAAGGAAAGGTGTCCAAGAATTTCAGACTTCATGGAGGAAATTTATCTAAGGGTCTCTTCAAAACTGAGCATATAATTAAATAATACACACATAACAGAGTCAGCTAGCTCCCTTTCCAATAATTCATTCCACAACTATTTTTGCTCAGTCTAAACTGTGTTCAAGTAGGCAATGTGCCCAGCTTAAGGACTACATTTCCCAACTCCCTTTGCAACTAGGGGAGGATGATGAAATAATAAGAGGAAGTCATTGGGTGGGGCTTCCAGGAAAGCTATTTAAAGGGAACTGACTTAGCTCCCCCTATTGCTCTTGCTACTTCCTCTTTCCTGCTTCCTGGAACACAAACAAAATAGCAAGGGCTGTAGCAGCCATCTTTGACCATGAGGTAACCTTAAGGAAGGAAGCCATATGCTAAGGATGGTGCAACAGAAAAGAGGACGTCTCAGATGAATTTGTGGATGTCCCTAAGCTACCTCTAGACTTTTGTTTTTCTTTTCCTTTTTTTTTTTTTTTTTTAAAGCAGAGGAAGTCTCTAGTTTATATAAGCAACTGTGGTCAGGTCTCTATACCAACAACTAAACACAATTTAGTACTCATTATAGTACATAATGCTCCTGGTAAGTTACACCATGCTAAATACAAAATGTAATAGTTCATAGTCTAGGGAGATCTGAGGTTTTTTTATCTGGGCTTTCATTTTGCTTTTACCTTCTGTTTATGTAACTTTTCCCCATTAAAACAATGTGTTCCTTCCATGGCTGGTCCTTGTAGCTGCAAGTTGCTGCAGGTTATCAGCTAGTACTCAGGTGAAGAATGTGCTCTCTCAGAAAGACTGCCATCTGACCAGTGAATCTCAGGCAAGGAAATGCATTCTCAGAAAGACTTCCCGTGTCAGCCTTGCCGACCTGATGCAACTTTATGCCTGGGTTGGAGGCACACTTCAGCATGATGATGTCACTGTGAAAGTCACCTCATAACAGACTCTGTTTCTCAGGCCCACTGGCCAAGACTGGTATCACAAGAGAACCAGCTTCTTACTAAGGCATGATGTCTACACAATACTATCACGCTGCTGCCTGCAGCCTGCATCCTGAAGCAGCAGTAACGCAGTCCCGAGTATTCAATCCACTGTTCTGTGATTCTCACTCGGATCGCCTGGGGATCATGTTGAAGTGCAGAAGCTGGTGCTGTAGGTCTGGGCTGAGGCCCGAGAGGCTGCGTTTCTATCAAGCTCCCAGCAATGGCGCCACTGCTGGTCCACAGACTGCACCTTGAGTAGGGAGGCACCTTCTGGCTGTTCTCACAACACAGGGCCTCATCTCTGCCAGGCTCCCTGTCATTCAGGTTTCAGTTCAAATGTCACTTCCTTCGAGCAGCCCTCCCTGACCAGCCAGTCCAATCAGACCCCTATCGCTTCTAACCCCTTCGCCCAGATTTTTCTTCATGGTGCTTGTCAATTTGAAATCAGCGAGGTATATTTATTCTCCTGCTTGCTTATTCATCTCTCTTCACCCCCACTAGAATGTTCCAGGAGGTCAGAGATCGTGTTTGCCTGCTGCCCTGTTCATCTCTACATCTCCAGTCCCTAGACCAGTTGCTGGCACATAGGCACTTGATAAATACCTTCAACCTCTCCTGTAGCTAGAATGTTCTTCCAGAGATGAGGTGGGCATTCTCAGATAGCTTGAGACTTGGAAAAATGTTTATTATCTGATGAGGAACATACTGGGTCTGCTATGAAAAAAATTTTTTTAAATATACAAAGAGACAATTACCCAGGTTGGGTTCTGCCAGAACCTGAGACAAGGATAAGAGAGCCCATAGTTGACTTGGGAGTTGACCACCTGACAGAGAAGGAAGACAGGGAAGGAGAGGAGCTGATTCAGGGCATATTCATGGGCAGGTGACTGCTGTGGGCAACTGAAGTTCAGTCCCGTGGGGGACCTCTGGGAGTGAGAAAGCTAGGGTCCTGCCCATTAGTGGTTGAGATTGGGTGGGTGGCTCATGTCCCAGCATTTCTGGCCACCCTGTGAGCAGGTTGAGCCGACTCCTGCAGTCAAAGCCAGGCCTCAGCCCTTTGGGATCTCAGGTGCTAATGGAGTGATGACATGCATGGGCATGGAGCATGCACAGGAGATCGAAGTGGGCGCCCACGGGGTCCACCACACAAAGTGTCTATCCAGAATGAAAGCTTACAGTCTTTTCTGGGAACCTCCTGCCACCACCCCATGCCCAGGTCTCCATGACAACTCTTAGAAGCCTTGTTTTGTTTGTTTGTTTGTTTGTTTGTTTGTTTGTTTTAGAAGTCTTGTTTTGAGGACCATCATCAGCCCGTATATTTTCTTTTCTTTTTTTTTATTGTTAAATTTATTGGGATGACATTGGTTGATAACAATTACACTGTTTCCAGGTGTACAATTCTACATAACATTGTCTATGCATTGCATTATGCGCTCACCACCCAGAATCAGCTCTCATTCCATCACCTTATATTTGATGTCCCCTCCCTACTCCCCCACCCCCCGGCTCTCCCACCCTCCTCCCCCCTTACCCTCAGGTAACCACTACACTATTGACTGTGTCCATGAGTTTTTGTTTGTTTTGTTACTTTCAGTTTTATATTCCACCTATAGGTGAGGTCATCAGTTTCTTGATTCTTTCAGCCTGCCTTATTTTGCTTAATAAGATGTTTTCAAGGTCCGTCCATGTTGTCACAAATGGCTGTAGTGCCATTTATTTTCAGCCCAGGTGCAACCTACGACAAAGTGTGCCTTCCTCACATTATTTTCTTTATTGAATTATAATTCACACACCATTAAATCTGCCATTGTAAAGTGTGCAGGTCATTGGTTTTAGTATAGTCACTATGTTGGACAGCCATCACCAGTAATTCCAGAACATTCTCCTGACCCTTATAGGAGACTCCGTGCCCATTAGCAGTCACTCCTCATTCCCTTCTCTCCCCAGCCCCTGGCAACCACTAAAATGCTTTCTGTCTATGGATTTGTCTGTCCCAGAATTTCACAGACGTGGAATCATGAAACATGTGGCCTTTTGTGTCTGGCTTCTTTCATTTACCAGAATGTTTTTGAGGTTTATATACACTGTAGCAGGTATCAGTACTTCATTCTTTGTTATGGCTGAATAATATTCCATGGGATAGCTAGACCACACTTTGTTAATTCGTTCATCTATTGCTGGACATTTGGGTTGTTCCCACCTTTGGGGCTATAATGAATAAGGCTGCTATGAATAGCTGACTACAAGGGTTTGTACCAACATATGTTTTTAGTGCTCTTGAGTATCCTGAATGATTTTTTAAAACTGTTCTAAGTCCCTTCCTGTGGTCAGATGGGCAGCAGCCATGGCTGAGGGTCAAACTATGCTCTGACTTTTACCTACTTGAAGGCGTCCCAGGATTTATATGTCTCACCAGCAATGTTGATACCCCAGTGCCCTCCTCCGCAGGTGAAACAACCATGTCAGCTTCGCGCTGGGTGGAGGGGGGCGGATAGGGCCTCTGGGAAGCAAGGAGCTCACGTGTGCATGTAGAACACGACCACGTGTGTGTGTGCTGCTCAGAACGTGTGCATGACCGTGGGTCCAGGGGTTTCTAAAGAAGGGTGTTCCCCCTGCAGCCTCAGATCTCAGAATCTCCAAGCCCACCTGCATTATTTCATACCAGTTCATGTGTCTATGATGTATGGGACCCTCCCCACCAAGATGTGCCACCTTCATGCAGTTCAGAACGTGAAAGGCTACACTATATGGACCCCCCCACACCCCAAGTGTTGATATGCATCGTTCTCCCATTTCCACCACAGTGGACATCAGATCGTGTCAGCTGATTCTCTCAGGAATTTGGAAATAGGATTGAGACCAGAAATTGGAACCTGTGTCATGTTCATGGCCAGGTTATTCCACTCTTCCTTATAGGACATAAACTATCCCAGGAGCCAGCCCCTCGTGTTTATTTCTTTTCTTATTACTCTGGAACTTAATGACTTTTAATATATGCATGGTGCCACTGCTCCACCATTATCATTTTCACATTTTCCTCCCAACCCTTTTCATTAATATAATTCTTTCCAGTCGTGTGTGCTAGGGCCGGCTCCTATGGCTTTAGCTGCATATACCTACCCAACTCCTCCTTCAGAAACCTTATGAGGGAACTTGAAATCAGCCATGATGGGAGTTTTTGCACCATGGAAATTGACAAATGCTACACATGAGGACTTTTCCTTACACAGTCGGTTGTTAAACATTTCCTAGAACACCACTGACCTTACTTCCAAAACATCAGGTTCACCCAAGTGCATGTCCACTAACTATTTAAATGTTCTCCTAAAGTACACCAGGAAACATCTCAGGAGCTTCCGTGGGCATCCCAGGAAATGGAGACAGATGATACATAAGTAAACATAAAAACAAATAAAATAACTCTAGGTAGTGACAAGGATGAGGAAAATTAAATGAAATACCTGATATATTGAATACACTCCTTTTCTTCTTTTTGTTTTTTTCACATTATATCAGGAACAATTACCCAAGTTTCAGAAAAGTCTAAGGCGCATTCTTCTTTAAAAAAAAAAGGGGGAGAGGGGAGGAAACCAGGATGGCTCAGTGGGTTAAGCGCTCACTTTGCAGCCCCAGGAACCAAGGATCGAATCACAGCCCCAGCCCGTGTGGACCCATATGCTGAACTGGGGAGTGCCCCCAGTTCAGTTCTCAGACCCTGGCCCAGTTCCTGCCCTGTGCAGCCCCGCACCCACCTGTGGAATGAAACTATGTGGAAAAACAATGATGTGCAACTATGGAGATTGTTCTGGGCCCTCTCCCTTCTCTCTGTCTCTGTCTTTGTATCTCTCTCTCTGTCAAAAACAATGGAAATAAATCTTTAAAAAAAAAGATTTATTTTATTGCTTGAGAGGTGAGAAAGAGAGGAAGGCAGAGACAGAGAGAAAGGGGAGGGCCCGGAGCAGTCTCCATAGTTGTACATCATTAGCTGTGACATGGTTTCATTCCACACAGGTGGATGTGGGACCATGTGGGAGTGGGAACCAAACCGCGGGCCTCCCACAGGGGAGGGGAGAACTTTTGCCACCATCCCAGCGTTTACAGTTACGGCCGCAGTTCAGCATATGGAGTTGCGTGGGCCAGGCCTGGGAATTGAACCATAGGCCTCATGGTTGCAAGGCAAGTGCACAACCTGCTGAGCTATCCCAGCATCCCCAGGAGCAGTCTTCTAATGGCTGCGTAATATTTATTCCTTGAGAGAATATCCTTCTAATTTCTTTAAGCATTCCCCTGTAGGTCAGAGTTTCTCAGTCTTGGTACTATTTCTATCTGTGGTCAAATAATACTTGTGGGGGGGCATCCTGTGTATTGTAGGATGCTGAGCAGTATTACTGGCTTCTGCCTTCTAGATGCCAGTTGCAGTTTCCCTCACACCAGTTATGACAACCAAACTGTCTCCAGATTTGTCCCCTGGGAGAGAAGGGCTTAATCCCATTGGCTGAAAATCACTGCCTCAGTTGGACTTTAAATTGAGGCTTCCAGTAGGGAAGTGGGTCTCAGAGTGTAGCCCCTGGACCAGCATCAGAATCTCCACCTGGGATCTTGTTAGAAATGAAAATTCCCGGGATGCCAGGATGGCTCAGCAAGGTAAGCGCTTGTCTTGCAGCTTAAGGGTCCGAGGATTGAATCCCATATGCTGAACTAGGGTATAGACCCAGTTCAGGTCTCACCACGACAAGCTTCCCATGTGGGAAGCCCCCAGTTCGGCCCCCAGCTCATGGGGCCATGCCTCCTGTGTGGGTGGCCCCCAACCCAGTTCCCACCCTGCGCGGCCCCTGCCCACCTGTGGAATGAAACCGTGTTGAAAACTGATGATGTACAACTATGGAGACTGCTCTAGGCCCTCCCCCTTCTCTGTCTCTCTCTCTCTGTCAAAACATAAAAAATAAATCTTAAAAAAAAGAAAGAGGGGAAGCTGGGATGGCTCCGTGGGTTAAGCACTTACTTTGCAGTCCCAGAGCCTGAGGATCGAGTCCCGGCTCCGGCCCAGGTGGACCCACACGCTGAACTGGGGTGTGCCCTCAGTTCAGTTCTTGCTGGGGCCTATGTGGGAGGTTCCCAGCCCAGTTCCTGCCCTGCACAGCCCTGTGCAGCCCTGCGCCCACCTGCAGAGTGAAACTATATGGAAAACTAATGCTGTCAACTATGGAGGCTGTGCTGGGCCCTCCCCCTTCTCTCTGTCTCTGTCTGTGTCTGTCTCTCTCTCTCTCTGTCAAAAAACAATAAAAATCAATCTTTAAAAAAATAAAAAAGAGAACATATACCATAAGTATTGTTTGGTTATAAAAAAAAAAAAAAAAGATACAAAGAAATGAAAATTTCCAGGCACCTCTCCAGATCCATGAAATCGGAATCTCTGGAGGTGGGACCAAGCCCTCCAGGGGATTCTGATGCATGGAGCAGTTTGATAGGGGGCTGGGGATGAAGGTTTTCAAAATCAAAATAGTGTTTGAGCATAGTGGCATCCTGCAATTCAAGGTTGTGGTTGCATCATAATGATGTTTACCCCTCGGGCTGATCCATGGCTGGTGTGGTGATTAGTGCAAATTAGCTGAGTTCAGGTGTACTTTTGACTTAAGTACCACCTTTCAGCTCCGGATTACCAAGCACCACTTATTTTTTACCCCAGGGAGGCTCTAGAAGGCTTCAGGGCCACAGAGAAAGTTAAAAATAGAAAGCAAATAGATCATCTGACTCTAGGCTCTAACCACCACCTAGCACTTTACCTTTGTATGTAAACGTTGGTTCTTTAAATAAGAGCATTTTGGTCTTTTCAGAAACTGAAGAACCACATGTACAGCCAAGTCAACACTTACCACAAGCAGTTACCTCTCCTTCTTATAAGCATCTTGTACCTCGAGCTACTGTGAGTTCAGTTCAGAAATGCAGGGTCACTTCTTTTCTTCCTTGGTTCTCATGTGGGGCTTACCCTTGCCTACGCTGAAACAAAAGTGCCTCTGTTCTAGTGATTCTCCACTGTGGCAAATGTCCCATCCTGAAGGACATTAGGAAAGGGTGGGGGTTTGGGGGTGGAGGTGGGTTGTCATGAAGACTACCCTCTGGCATTTAGTGGGTTAGTGCCAGGGTTGTCAAACATCTTGTAGAATGCTCATGGGAATGTAAAATGGTACAATCACTTGGAAAAATAATACAAGAGTTTGTTTTTTTATTTTACTGAGGTAAGATTGGTATATAACATTATAGAAGTTTCAGGTGTACAATATTATATAATTTGACACCTAAATACACTATAAAGTAATCACCCCCCAAAAGTCTCGTTAGTATTCATCAGCATGGCAGTTAACCCCCTACAGCCCTTTCTCCCCAACCATTCCATTTCCCTCTGGTAACCACCAGTTTGTTCTCTGTATCCATGAATTTGTTTTTGTTTTATTTCATTTGTTGATTTGTTTTGTTTTGTTTAGATTCCACATGAGCGAAATCATACAGTATTATCTTTCTCTGTTTCACTATTTCATTTGCTGTAATACCATCAAGTCCCATTCATGTTGTCATTAATGGCAAAGTTGCATTCTTTTTTAAGACTAAATCATATTCCAGTGTGTGTGTGTGTGTGTGTGTGTGTGTGTGTGTGTGACATTTTCTTTATTCATTCATCCATTGATGGATACTTAGGTTGTTGTAAATCAGGGGTCTCCAAACTTTTCAGCCCGCGGGCCACATTAACTATCAAACAGCAGTTTGGGGGCCGACTACACACTCGAGGACCAAATAAAAAAGAATCAAAACATAGATGTTGGGGAAACCGGGATGGCTCAGTGGGTTGGGAGCTTACTTTGCAGCGCCGGGGACCTGGGATCGAGTCCCGGCCCCGGCCCGTGCGGAACCATGTGCTGGGCTGGGAGCTCCCCCAGTTCAGTTCTCTCTCTGTCTCTGTATCTCTCTCTCTCCCTGTCAAAAATAAAATAAATAAATAAATATTTAAATATTTTTTTTAAAACATAGATGTTGTTTTTAATTATTTATTTAATATTATTTTATTCAGATAAAAAGGTCTCCACGGGCCAGATGAGAGAGCCTCGTGGGCCGTAGTTTGGAGACCCCTGTTGTAAATAATGCCACAGTGAACTTAAGGGTATATATCTTAGTGAATTCGTGTTTATGTATTCTTCCAATAAATAACCATAAGTTAAAATTCAACATACATTTAGGATAAAACCCAGCCATTCCACTCCTAGGTATTTACCAAAGAGGAAAGAAAGCCATACTTATGCATAAATGTTCATATCAGTTCTATTTTTTTTTTTAGTTCTTTTTTTAGTTCTTTTTTTTAGTTCTATTTTTTATAGCCCCAAACTGGAAGCAACCAGAGTGCCCATCAACAGGTGAACAGAGAGACTGTGGTATGTCCTATACAGGGGACTAGCGGGCAGCATTAAGAAGGAATTAGCTATGGATGCACAACACAACATGGGCGAATCTCAAAATAACTATACTTACTGAAAGAAGCCAGACAGGAAAAGACTATGTGCTTCACGATTCATTCCTCTTCCATAAGATTATAAAAAATGCAAGCTAATCATAGTCACAGACAACTAAGGTTGCTGGGATGTGAGGGAGGGTGGGAATGGATTATGAAGGGGCTGCCATTGTAATCCCCTTTGGGAAAGAAAATCGTTCAGATGACATTTATGTTCATTAACTCTCCATGGGGCAGCTCACCACCTGGAAGCTGAGGGAGAGAGCGCGTGCCCAACATGAAAGCCACTGTTCTTTATAACCTGCTCTTGGATGGGGGTGAGGGCCAACGCTTTTGCCGTATTTTATGCGTTCGAAGCGAGTCAATAAATCCACTCGCACTAAAGGGGAGGGGATTACACAAGGGCATGACTACCCAGAGACATGGGGGGGCCCTTCAACAGTGCCCACCGCATATAAACAGATGCCACCATGAGCATGAGAGTGCAGATATGCAGGCTCTCCAGCTCTGCCCGAGCCAGAGCATCTTAACCGTGGCCAGGCAGAATAGGACCACTTCGCAAGGCCATTTTCTTTACTTCTCAAAAAATTGGCACCATCGCTCCTGCCCCAGGGGTCATAGGAACTTGTGGTGCTGAAGCCGGGTGACAGAGAGTATTTCTGTGGTTTCTCCCAGCAGCTACAGCAAAAGCTCGTCAGAAACGATCAAGAGAAACCTAGAAACGTGGCGGGGTGAAAGATGCGAGCCTCCGAACAACCCATCTGGCTATTTTCTGGAAACATCCATCAATATACTGTACTAGTCAGGATATGTTATGCTACTGTGAACGAGCAAGCCACACTAACAAAAAGATCGGATTCAAGCGTGTCCAACCTGCGGCCTGTGGGCTGCACGTGGCCCAGGACGGCTTCGAATGTTGGCTCCAAACAAATTCTTAAGACATGAGATATTCTTTTGCAACCTTTTTTTTTTTTTTTAAGATTTATTTTTATTGTTTTTGACAGAGAGAGAGATACAGAGACAGAGACAGAGAGAAGGGGGAGGGCCCAGAACAGTCTCCATAGTTGCACATCATCAGTTTTTCCACATAGTTTCATTCCACAGGTGGGTGCAGGGCTGCACAGGGCAGGAACTGGGCTGGGGTCTCGCCCCAGTGAGAACCGAACTGGGGGCACTCCCCAGTTCAGCATATGGGTCCACACGGGCAGAGATTCCATCCTTGGTCCCTGGGGCTGCAAAGTAAGCACTTAACCCACTGAGCCATCTCGGCTTCCCCGCAACCTTTTTTTTTAACTCATCAGCTATCCTTAGTGTGAGTGTATGTTATCTTTGGCCCAAGACAATTCTTCTTCCAAAGTGGCCCAGGAAAGCTACAATCTAATTAGCTAAATACCACAAAAGTTTATTTCTTGCTCAGGAAAAGCCAGCTCTGGGTCCAGGCGATGCTCCAGGGCTGATGTCCTCCACGGGATGATGTGTGGGAACTCAGGAGTCCAGGCAGCTTCTGCCTTGTGACTTCATTCTCTCCACAAAGAGGAGGGTGGGCCTGAAGAAACTTGCACAGGCTTTTCACTGCCTCCGAAGGAAGGGACACGTCCCTTCTGATCATATTCCATTGGCCACAGCGAGTCACATGACCCTCTCCAATGCACAGTGACTAAAATGGGTCTCTCCATCAAGCCAAGAAGAAAAGGAGAACTAGACGTTGAGGGAAGTGTGAATTTCAACTACATATAGCAAGGAGATTTTCTTTTAAGATTTATTTATTTATTATTTATTTATTTATTTGTGAGAGAAGGTGAGAGAAAGAGAATGGGGAAGGGCCCAGAGCAGTCTCTATAGTTGTACATCATTAGTTATGACATGGTTTCATTCCACACAGGTGGATGTGGGGTCATGTGGGAGTGGGGAGGACAGAACTGGGGACCTCCTGCATGAGAGGTGAGACACTTCACCACTAAGTCATCTCAGTGGTTACCAGTTTCACCACAGTTCAGCACATGGGGCTTGCACGAGGCAGGGTCAGAATAGAACCCTGGACCTCACAATTTCAAGGAAAGTTCTCAACCACTGAGCTATCCCAGCATCCCCACAAGGAGGGGATTTAATATGGACCCCAATATTAGGAGGTAAGCATTCTTGTCTAAATGCTCATGTTACAGAATCAAGCTCACTAATTATATATATATATATATATATTTTTTTTTTTTTAAGATTTATTTTTATAGTTTTTGACAGAGAGAGAGAGATACAGAGACAGAAACAGAGAGAAGGGGGAGGGCCCAGAACAGTCTCCATAGTTGCACATCATTCATTTTTCCACATAGTTTGATTCCACAGGTGGGTGTGGGGCTGCACAGGGCAGGAACTGGGCCGGGGTCTTCACCCTGGTGAGAACTGAACTGGGGGCACTCCCCAGTTCAGCATATGGGTCCACACGGGCCGGGGCCGGGATTCGATCCTCAGTCCCCGGGGCTGCAAAGTGAGCACTTAACCCACTGAGCCATCCCGGCTTCCCCACTAATTATATTTTAATAGAAGATCCCCTGCCACATATATTATTCCACATGTTTTAATTCTTATGGTAAATCCTTTGTGTGCATTAACTCCTTTGATTGTGACAATTGCCCCAATAGGTTGGTATTTTTATTCCCATTTCATAGATGAGAAATTGAGGCATAAAGTGTTTCCTAAGATCTGTTTCTTCCCAACAGGACATTTACGACACCAGATGTATTGGAGGTTTTTCCCACACCAACCAATTCTCCAATTCTCCACATACCTAGTGGTTGTCCAGCAATTTGACTCTGACACTAAGTACCTAGAGTTAGTGCCAACCCCACAGGTAAAGGGCTCAGTCCCACAAGACTGCCCCCCACTTCAGACACCAATCATAAGTATAGCCCGCCCATACTTTTCTGACTGACCAGCCATGAATCAGGGACCTCCACGACCACCTCCTCAAGTCCAGTGGTTTGCTATAAGGGTTCACAGAATTCAGGAAAACACTTTGTTTACTAGGTCACCAGTTTATTATAAAGGACACAACTCAGGGACAGCCAGACGGAAGAGATGCATGCGACAAGGTACAGGGGCACATGGGCACAGATCTTGCATGTCTCTCCAGGCATGCCACCCTCCCAGCACCTGCATGCATTTGCCAACCCTGAAGGTCATTAACTCTTGCTCAAAGTCATTATGGAAGGTAATCCCCAAACCCCCTTTTACTCTCCCCAGCAATCTGTGCTTGGAGCTATGAGTTCCAACCCTACAAATCACGTATTCTTTCTGGTGACCACCTCATCTGGAAGCTATCTTGATGCCCTACCCCCAAGTCACCTAATTTGCATAAACTCAGGTGTGGTTGAAAGGGGCTTATTATGAATAATAGAAGACCCTCCTGTCACTCAGAAAATCCCAAGTGTTTTCAAAACTCTGTGCCAAGAACCAGAAAGAAAAACCAAATGAATATTTGTTATTATACAATAGTCCCCCCTCTTATTTATGGTGTCTCTTTCCACAGTTTCAGTGACTTGCTGTCAGCCATGATCCAAAAGATATTCAAAGGAACATTCCAGAAGTAAACGATTCATAAGTTTTAAATTGCACACTTTTCTGAGTACCTCAGTACCTCACTTTATCTCTCATCATTACAAGAAGGGTGAGTACAATGCAGTAAGATATTTTGAGAGATAGCACGTTCACCTACTTTTCATTACATCATATTGTTGTTACTTGTTCTGCTTATTAGTTATTGCTGCTAATCTCTTTAAAGATTTTATTTTCATTGCTTTTTGACAGAGAGAGAGATAGAGAGGAGGGGGAGGGCCCAGGGCAGTCTCCATAGTTGACATTAGTTTTCCATATAGTTTCACTCCACAGGTGGGCGCAGGGCTGCGCAGGGCAGGAACTGGGCCGGGAGCCTCCCGCATAGGCCCCGGCAAGAACTGAACTGGGGGCACAGCCCACTTCAGCACATGGGTCCGCCTGGGCCGGGGCCGGGATTTGATCCTCTGGTTCCAGGGCTGCAAAGCGAGTGCTTAACCCGCTGAGCCATCCCTGCTTTCCCTGTCGCTAATCTCCTATTGGTTCAATTTATAAATTAAACTTTATCATTGGGATGTATACACAGGAAAACAAAGTAGTTTATGTAGGGTTTGCTACTACCTGCAGTTTCAGGCATCCACTGGGGGCCTTGAATCATATCCCCCAGGGATTAGGGGTGACTACCGTACTACAGAGGTTAAACCACTGATCCAGGGTCACTGTGTGGAGTGTCCTCTGAGCTCCCCTCCAGATCCACTCTGCATCCTCTCCTCTCCACTCCCAGCCTCAGGTGACTGAGCTGTGTGGCTCACTTCAATAGACTGGGATACTCTGTCTTTTCTGGGAGCCTCAGACAACAGGTAGCCCAAGAAAGAGAAGAGGGAGGCAGGGACACGGGTTGGGGTACTTATTGCCCCTGTGGGGTGGCAGCAGATTAGTCTGCCCTCTTTCCATAGGGCTAGTACCCCTTCTGAGTTCTGTTGACGACTCTCTTACTCCACCCTTTCTGACACAGGAGTGGCAGTGTAGCTGTCATTGTCCTCCGCGTAGGACATGACCCACTCATACTGCTCTCTGCAAATCTCCCAGTTGGAGCAAGAATGTCTTTGGTGTCCCGGCCTGGCTAATACAGATGATAAGCGGCAGAGCTGGCTTGGCCTAGTGTCATGAGACAATTACCTGTTAGAGGTCATTCTAAAGTTCACATTGATGGCTGCGTACATGGAAATCATTTCAGATACAGTCAATCAAAACTACCTGGCAACATCAAAACTAATTTTTTCTTATTACAAAATCAAAACATATTAATTGCAGGGAAATGCAGATACATGGAAAGAAACAATCAAACTCTTGGCCTACCATCTGGAAAAATGAATGTAACATGTTCATATAGATCCATTTTTTTTCTATGCATATACATACATACACATCTGGTTGTTTTACAAAACTAGAATTTTCTTTTTTTTTTTTTTTGGTTAAAATTTTTTGTTGTTAAATTTACTGGGGTGACATTAATTGATATCAATTACATTGTTTCCGGGTGTACAATTACATTGTTTATGCATCGCATTATGTGCTCATCACCCAGAATCAGCTCACTTTCCATCACCATATGTTTGATTCCCCCTTTTTTGGTTAAATTTATTGGGGTGACATTCGTTAATAAAAATTACAGAGGTATCAGGTGTACAATTCTACAGAATTTCATCTATGTGTTGCATTATGTGCTCACCACCCAGAGTCAGTTCTCCTTCCATTACCATATATTTGATGCCCACCCCCCTTACTCTCAGGTAACCACTAAACTATTAACTGTGTCTGTAAGTTTTTGTTTTTTTTGTTGCTTTCAGTTTTATTTTCCACATAGGAGTGAAGTTATATGGGTCTTGATTTTTTTCTGTCTGTCTGATTTCACTTAGCATGATGATCTCAAGGTTCATTCACGTTATAGCACGAGAGTATTTCATCTTTGCTTATAGCTGAGTAATATATGTGTGTGTGTGTGTATACATACATACACACATACACACAGTTTTAAATCTCTTTATACACTTAATAAATTATAATCATCTTTTCATGTCTACATCCCTTTAAATGGTTGTTTGGCATTGGGAAGTGTGGTTATATCATCAATTAAAGATTATTTTCTATTTGGGATGCTTAGGTTATTTTCAACTTTTGCAAAAGATTTATTTTATTGTTTTTGACAGAGAGAAAGACAAAAACAGAGAGGAGGTGGAGGGCCCAGAGCAGTCTCCATAGTTATATGTCATCAGTTTTCGACATGGTTTCATTTCACACAGGTGGGCACAGGGCCACACAAAGCAGGAACCAGGTCAGGGGCCTCCCGCATGGGACGCACACCCCAGTTCAGCAGATGGGTCCGCACGGGCCAGGGTCTGGATTTGATCCTCAGACCACGGGGCTACAAGATGAGCACTCAACCCACTGAGACATCCCAGCATCTCCCACTTTTCAATTTTTGATTTCTATAAATAATTCTGTAATGAGCTGGGTTGTTTTTATGTTTGTGTGTTAGTTAGTTTGTTTGTTTGTTTGGCTTTTGCCAAATCTTTGCATGCATATTTATTTTCTTCATGGAAATTTCTAAATGTAAACTTGATAGATATGGATGGCACATTTCAAAGCTTTGGCTGTGAACTGCCAAAATTTCCCCCACCTCAGCACCCTTACCCCAGACAGCCTGTGAAATGTCTGCTTCTCTAAATCCTCACCAACACAGGATATTAAATATTTGTTTAAAAATCTCTATCAATCACCACAGTGTGATATTTTTAATATAATTAAATGTCTGCTACCTGAAAAAAGCAAAAGGCATTTATTTAAAGCATAATTCAAACCAAATATGTTAAAAATAGCCTTCCCTTGAATAGATCTATGTGGCAAAAAGTTAATATGAGAATCATAAACACAGAAAGTGAAGAAGAAATTGCTACAACTGTCTATTGAAACTGGGCATATTACAGGAGAGAAATTAGACAGACAGATGATCGAAGTTCATATCAAGAGTGAGAAGTCACACTGATAGCATGCACTCTCCTCATGAGCAATGAGAAGGTCACTTTACCTCCCTAGCCTTCCTCCCCTAAACCCATAACCCCCGTCTAACCATGAGAAATACATCAAACGAATTCCAACTGAACAATAGTATACAAAATACCTTAGCCATGCTCCTTAAAATCCACTGGGATGGGTCATCGGATTGAGCACCTACCTTGCAGCCCCTGGGGGCTGAGGATCGCGTCCCAGCCCCGGCTCATGGGGATCCATCCATATACTGAACTGGGGCAAGCTTCCCATGTGGGAGACCCCCGGTTCATTTCCTGCCTGGAGCAAGCTTCCCCACGCCCACCTGTGTGAAACGAAACCATGTCGAAAACTAATGACGTACAACTATGGACATTGCTCTGGGCCCTCCCCTTTCTCTCTCTCTCTCTCTCTCTCTCTCTCTCTCTTTCCGTCAAAAACAATAAAATAAATCTAAAACAAAGTAACAAACAAAAAAACTATAAAGAAAGTCATAATAACCAAAAGTGGCTATATCCATCAATTGATGACTGGATAAATAAAATGTGATCTATCTATGCAGTGGAATATTACTCAGCCATAGAAAGGAATAATGTTCTTTTTTTTTTTTTTTAAGATTTATTTTTATTGTTTTTGACAGAGAGAGACAGAGACAGAGACAGAGAGAAGCGAGAGGACCCAGAACAGTCTCCATAGTTGCACATCATCAGTTTTTCCACGTAGTTTCATTCCACAGGTGGGTGCGGGGCTGCACAGGGCAGGAACCGAGCCGGGGTCTCACCCTGGTGGGAACTGAACTGGGGGCACTCCCCAGCTCAGCATATGGGTCCGCACGGGCCGGGGCCGGGATTCAATTCTCGGTCCCCAGGGCTACAAAGCAAGCGCTTAACCCACTGAGCCATCCCGGCTTCCCCAGGAATAATGTCCTGACACAGGCTACAATGTGGATAAACTTTGAATACATTATGCTCAGTAAAAGAAGCCAGACACAAAAGGCTACAGATTGTGTGATTTTGTTTCAATGACATGTCCAGAATAGGCAAATTTATAGAAAAAGGAAGTAGATTATGTGGATGCCAGGATGGCTCAACAGGTTGAGAGCTTGCCTTGCAACTGTGAGGTCCGGGGATCAAGTTCCTGCCCTGGCCCATGCAACCCATATGCTGAACTGCAGTGCCACTAGTCACCACTGGGATGGTGGTGAGGGTTCTTGCCTCCCATGCGAGAGGCCCCCGGTTTGGTTCCTGCCCCATGTCCACTTTTGTGCAATGGACTATGTCACAACTGATGATGTACAACTATGGAGACTGCTCTGTGCCCTTCCCCCTTCCCTCTCTCTCTCTCTCTCTCTCTCTCTCTCTCTCTCTCACACACACACACACACCTCTCAAATAATAGAATAATTCTTTTTTCTTTTTAAAGGTGAAGCAGCAAAGTTTATTATGAAAGGGAAGAAGTAGAAGCTCTCTAATGAGAGGGGGCACCCAAAAGTGAAAATGCCCACAGAAAGAATAAAAGCTCTCCGACGAAAGGGGACATCTGAAATTTGAATGTCCCAGAATATATCTTTTTAAAAAACAAAAAGGAAAGAATGTATATTAGTGATTGTCAGGGGTTGGGGAAGGGAAAGTGAGCACTACATGTGTATATGGTTTTTTACAGAGGTGAAGAAAATGTTCTGGAATTTGTACTGATGGTTGTATAATTTTTGAATATTCTAAAACCCACTGAGCTATATACTTTAGAGGGGTAGATATTATATTGTATAAATTATATCTCAATTAAAAAAAAAAGAGGGGAAGCCGGAATGGCTCAGTGGGTTAAGCGCTTACTTTGCAGCCCCGGGGACCGGGGATCGAATCCTGGCCCCGGCCCGTGCGGAACCATATGCTAAACTGGGAGCTCCCCCAGCTCAGTTCTCTCTGTCTCTGTATCTCTCTCTCTCTCTTCTCTCAAAAACAATAAAATAGGGAAAGCCGGGACGGCTCAGCGGGTTGAGCGCTCGCTTTGAGGCCACGAGGACCGAGGATCGAATCCCGGCTCCGGCCCAGGCAGGACCCACATGCTGAACTGGGGAGTTCCCACAGTTCGGTTCTCTAGCTGTCTCTGTCTCTGTCTCTCTCTCTATCTGTCAAAAGTAAAATAGAAATAAATATGC
>PVKE010029857.1:0-19973 GCA_004027555.1 Craseonycteris thonglongyai | reverse complement strand
TAAGTATAGCAAAGAACATATAAAAAATGTTCACTGTAGCACTATTAGCCAAATCTGGAAATAGTCCAAACTTCTATTTTGGAGTATTCATACAATGGATTTATATGTGCAGCAATAAAAAAGAACTAGCTACTGCTACACTCAACAACATGGATGAATCTAATAAAGTTAGATATAATGTTGAGCAACAAAAGCCAAATTGAAATTAATAAATGCTGTATGGTTCCATTAATATAAAGTATAGGCCTTTACCAGAAAATAAAATCTTCAACTTTCTTCTCTTCAGCTCCCATGAAAAATTATGTTTGTTAAATACTGTTTAAGGGTAAATAGTCCTATTTTTTTCTTTCTTTTTAATCTGGATATTTTTGTAAAACAAAATTATGAAGAATTATACAACACATACCTCCCTTAATTTAAATATTCATATTGTTAAATTTGTTTCAGACCTTTTTTACTAAGAAAAGAAATAATAAATATGCAATAAAGTTAAAGCTACCTTTGTTTCAGGGAAGCCGGGATGGCTCAGTGGGTTGAGCACTCACTTTGCAGCCCCGGGGACCAAGGATCGAATCCCAGCCCTGGCCTGTGCGGACCCATATGCTGAACTGGGAAGTGCCCCCAGTTCGGTTCTCACCTGGGTGAGACCCTGGCCCAGTTCCTGCCCTGTGCAGCTCTGAGCCCACCTGTGGAATGAAACTGTGTGGAAAAACCAATGATGTGCAACTATGGAGACAGTTCTAGGCCCTTCCCCTTCTCTTTGTCTCTGTCTCTGTATATATCTCTCTCTCTCTCTCTGTCAAAAACAATAAAAATAAATCTTTAAAAAAAAAGTTAAAGCTACCTTTGTTTCCATCCCCAATTTCCAAATCCTTTCTCCCCAGATAATTAACATAAAAATGATATCTTTCCCATATATTTTAATATTTAATATTTAAATATGTTAAATATATTATTGTATATAAATACATGTGAGAAGTAAAACAAATTGTGTATATATTTTTTTATTTTAAATTTCCCTTTATAGTATTGTAATTTGCATATTCTACAATTTACTTTTTTAAATCTTGAAATTCATCCATGTATACATCTAGTTTTTAATTCTAAATGAACTTTATTATATTAATTATTGCACTTAATTATTTATAGCATTTATGCTGTTCTAAATTACAATCTTGAAATCAAGTCAACTCTCACAAAAAAACAAAATTCACTTATTTTATGTTACCCCCTCAAAGACTGACTGTACTCAATTGTATTTATGATGATAAAAATAATCTCATCTTTTATCAAAGAATGATATAAGGAACAATCCTGTGAAACTTCTTATATAATCTAATATGCAGAATATTTTGGGGAACCCTATATTCACTCATATTACTCAGAGCCTCCTATATACAGAACTGAATCAGAAATTTCTTTGAGAACTTTGTGCTAGAACATATTTAGATTTTTCTGACAAATTATGCTTCCTCTCTACTATTAATCAGAATTATTTCTTTTTTTATTATTTCTTTATTTTTATTGTTTTTGACAGAGAGAGAGAGAGAGATACTGAGACAGAGACAGAGAGAATGGGGAGGGCTCAGAACAGTCTTCACAGTTGCACATCATCAGCTTTTCCACATAGTTTTGTTCCACAGGTGGGCTTGGGGCTGCACAGGGCAGGAACTGGGCTGGGGTCTCGCCCCGGTGAGAACCGAATTGGGGGCACTCCCCAGTTCAGCACATGGGTCCGCACGGGCCAGGGCTGGGACTCGATCCTTGGTCCCCGGGGCTGCAAAGCAAGCGCTCATCCCGCTGAGCCATCCCAGCTTCCCCCAGAATTATTTCTGATTGTGTTGTCTTTTAGTATTGGGGGGATAGGAAACTATAATAGTTTTCTATTGTTGTTCTAACGTATTACCACAAATTTTGTGGCTTAAAACAACATAAATTTATCTCATAGTGTAGTCCGTTAGAAATCTGATACAGCTCTCACTCAACTAAAACCAAGGTATTAGCAAGGCTATGTTCTTTCCTGGAGGGTCCAAGGGAGAATCTGTTTCCTTGACTTTTTCAGATTCAGACTTGCCTTGGCCCCTTCCTCCAGCAACATTGAGAGTCTTTCTGTCTTTCCCACATTTCCATCGCTCCAGTTCTCCATAAGCACATCTTCCTGTCACTATTTGAAGGCCCCTGTAATGACATTGGTCCTATTCGGATAATACAGGATAATCTCCCTCTCTTAAGCTCAGTTTATTGGCAACCTTAATTCCATCTGCAACCTTAGTTTCCCTTTGCCATGGGACTTGCCCACAAATTCCAGAGATTAGGACATGGGTGTCTTGGGAGGGGCAGGTTGGGGGGGATTTTTCTGGCTACTACAGAGGTTTAGAGCCAAATATGGAATTTAATATAGTAGTTGTGAAGGTTTTATGGTCCACATACTCTTTCTCCCCAATATTTGTTTTCTAGCATTTTTATTTTTCTTGGTCCTGGGTTTTTTATTTCAATTTCAGAATTTTTTTGTATATGTTATAATTGCCCCAAATTCTTTGTAGAACAAAACAATGATAAATAAAGTAATTTGAGAATTTGGGCCCTGTGCATATACATACATACACACATATATATATATTCTCTCCAGTTTCTCTAGATAGAGAGATAGACAGACAGACATGAGAGCTGTCTAGGAAAAATCCAGCCATTTTCAATATAACAAGAACGCCTGTATGGCTGGATACTTTCCGGACAGCTCTTTTGTGTGTGTGTGCATGTATGTACACACAAGGGCTGTCCGGAAAGTATCCAGCCATGTAATATGAAAAATAGAGACATTTATGGCTGGATTTTTTCCAGACAGCCCTTGTATATACATCTTCCTGTCCCTCGGACTATGTAAACTTGTGACTAGAATGGTTTGCTAGGAGATTGAACCACTTGTGATCCCTAAACAGATGGTCTGATCAGCTGGACCTGATCAGGCAGAATGGGCTGCGGCAGTGTGTTCAGGTTTGAATTATACATAAAAATTATCTTAACTATCTTATCTTACTTGATCTTACCCTTGTACTACACTAAGACCTTTTTTTGACTATTATTCTTTTGTTTTAAGTAATGTGTTCATTATCTGCATTTATACCCTGGATTAGCTTTATTAAGGTTATTATTAAAAATCAAGCAAATTAAAATAAATCCCCTTTGCTAAAGGTAGATAAAAAGAAGAAAGGATATCAAAATCTGTGTGTTTGTATGAGTCCAGAGTGTTAAAGACAAATGAGTTTATGAATAGTTTCAAGTCTCCAGTTAATTGAAGGTGGATTTGTTGTTCCTGTGGTATTCCTGTTGGGATAAAATCTGGAAGGACTAAAGGAACATTATCAGTCAGCTAGTTCACAATTCTATTACTTGTATTCCGAAATGAGATTTACAATTAAGCAGGACAGTTATGTTAGTAGAAATGCAGACATTTTGTATTTAACTGGGTAAAAATCACTTGCAATAAATGGAAAAGGAATTCTAGAAGAAAATCAACTGCTTTGCTATTACTTTCTCTTTTTATGGTTTGGTCTTCTCATGGTGTAAGTCTTTACACTTACACAACACATGGGAAGGTGGAGAGTTATTTTTATAGCAGCTGTTGTGTCCTTCTGGTTGCAGGGGAATAAAAAAGGCTTGTAGTTATTTATATTTGTGAGTGGTAACCACATTATTAGCTAAAGCTAGAGCAAAACTGAAAATTGCGCAAGGATTACTTTTAGTTCACAGTTGTTTACTTCAGTAATATAAGGAAGATGTAAGATGGCTTGTCACCACCACTTTTTTCCCCCCTTTTATTTGACCCTTAGCTAAGAAAAGAAGTTGAGCAAGTCTGTATCTAAAAGGTAAAATAAAGAAGCAACATGGGAGTGTATACTGAAATCTTCTATGTAATGACTTGTTACATCTATCTTAGCTATTCTTTTGCATTTTAAAGGTTACAGAAAAATAAATCTATATTTTACTTTTATAAAAGAGAAGACTCAATAGGGAATTTGGGGGTCATTAGATCTTATATTTATATCTATTTATACATGTATATATATTGCAAGGATTATGTTAATTCTTTTCCCCTCTCAAATTTATTTGGAAAACATTTCAAACCTACAGAAAAATTACAGAAATGGTACAATGTACAGATTTATATCCTTCACCAGCATTCATCAATTGTTAATATTTTACCACATTTGCTTTATTTCTCTCTTTCTACACACACACAGGTATATATGTACACATGTATATTATTATTCTTTATTTCCTGATTCATTTAACAATGTCAAACATAATCCTTCACTTCTAAATACTTCAGTCATGTTTTTCTTAAGAACAATAACATTCTCCTGCTCTTGTAAAAAAAAAATAGAGTCTGATTTTACTTTTTCCTGAATCCTGTCTATTACTTGTGTTTTATCAGCATTCGAGAACAAAGGAAGCAGTGAAGGGAATCATTAATAGCAGCCACCCACTTCCTAAGTTATTCACCACTATGCATCTCCAGAAACCAAGTGTGAAAATGAAGGATAGAGGTTGATTTTCAAACCCAAATAAATATAAAGTAAATGATGGATAAGGCCTCTATAGCATTAAAAGTACACTCAATTTCTTGAGGTAGCACGTACAATTCAACCATTTTCCTAAATACCTATAGGGATATTTTTCATAAATTCATAGACTTCAGAGTTGGAAGGACCTTACAATGTATTATAGATATTGTATAACCTGTTCATTTTTTTTAATTGTTAAATTAATTGGGGTGACATTGGTTGGTAAAAATTACATAGGTTCCAGGTATACAATTCCACATTACATCGTCTATGTGTTGCATTATGTGCCCACCACCCAGAGTCAGTTCTCTTTCCCATCACCATATATTTGATGCCCCCTCCTAACTCCCCCACCCCCCTTACTTTCCCACCCACCTCCCCTTTTACCCTCAGGTAACCACTAAAGTACTGACTGTGTCTATGACTACTGACTGTTTCAGTTTTATATTCCGCCTATAAGAAGAACTCAGGTTCAAGGTCCCACAGCTAGAGATGAGACTAGAATCTAGCTTTTGAAACTTTAACTACAATATTCCTTCTGTGTCAGGTTGCCTCCCTACCAGCCCTTGTTGCTTATGCTGGAGCCTTGATAAATAAAGAGGTAAAATGTCAGAGACTACTACACCTAAGTAACTAATGTACCCTTTGAATCTCATCTGGGTAAACTATAGCGTTGCTTAAACTTTAATGTACACGTGAATTTCCTAGTAATCTTGTTAAAATGCAAATTATGATTCACTTAAGTGTAACTTTGGGCCTGAGAATCTGCATTTCTAACATGTCATCTGATGCTGATACTGCAGATCCGTGGACTACATTTTGAGTAGCAGTTATCTAAATAAACACAGAAATCTTAAGAGTCCCCAGGCATAGCAAAGTAGAAAAACCTATAAAATATTTCAGTTACATAAATTATAGAGAATAATGTAATTGTCTCTCTCTGTCTCTGTCTCTCTCACTGTCAAAAATATAAAATGAATCTTTAAAAAAAAGAATTTTGCATTTGGGTTTTTGTTGCTTAAAAATAATACTTAGCAGTATATTTAATAACCATTTCAATACAACAAGGAATACATTTACACCTGCATCAGTTAAAAATTAAAATATTCATTTAATGTATATAAGACATTTGTACTCTGAATATCTCCCAGAATACTTATAGAAATCCTAAATACTCTCTTATTTCTCAGAATAGTTTAGCAGTAAAATAACAGTTACCAGGGGAGGGGAAACTGGAATACAGAACAAGTTATAAAGCTTGTCAAAGGTATTGAGATATAAGGAAAAAGACTAAGAAGACAACTCAAATAAGTACTAGTGGGCCACATGTGGCCCAGGACAGCTTTGAATACGGCCCAACATAATTCATAAACTTTCTTAAACATTATGAGATTTTTTTTGCAATTTTTTTCTTTAGCTCATCAGCTGTCGTTAGTAATATTGTACTTTATGTGTGGCCGAAGAAAATTCTTCTTTGTGGCCCAGGGAAGCCAAAAGGTTGAGCACCTTGATATACAGGTAGTTACAGTTAGGGTTTCAGTGCATTGATTATTTTAGTTATTTAACTAGATTAGCAGTAGTGAAGAATTTTATAGCTAAGGTCTTGCTTTGTATGCTTTTATATACATTATCTTACTTAATCTTCAGTGCACTGTGAATTGGCAAGCTAGTGTTAATTTTTAAATAACCTTATTGATAATATGGGAACTCAGTTTGATTTCCTAATTAGAAAACTGATATCAAGGGGATGCCGGGGTAGTTCAACAGGTTGAGCGTTTGCCTTGAAAACACAAGGTCCAGGATTGAATCCCAGCCCTGACCCGTGCAAACCTATATGCTGAACTGGGGCACGCCTCCCATGTGGAAGGTCCCCAGTTCAGTTCCCACCCTGCGTGGCCCCATATCCACCTGTGTGGAATGAAACTATGTTGAAATTAATGATGTACAACTATGGAGACTGCTCTGTGCTCCCCACACCTCTCTCTGTCTCTGTCTCTCTCTCAAACAATCAAAGAAAAGAAAAAGAAAACTGATGTCAAAAGATGCAGCAGAAAGTCCTTCATTTCATATTGCCTTGTTTTATAGATGTGAAATTCCCTTAGAAATCAAAGCTATGTAAATTGAATCATGGCTTCCATTATAAAATAACAATATATTCTAGCAAGGTAAATGCTGCCCATGTTCTAATAAAAATTAACTATTTTAATCATATATTCAAAGAACAATTTTCTAATATTAAACCGTAATATATAATTTAACTCACAAAACATAACTACTTCCTTCACTTAAACTGTATCAGAAATTTAGTTTCCTTGGTGAATTAGTGAAAAACTGTGGTCTAACATTTTAAATGTTTTTTATGGTACTATCTAAAGAGATTCTCTTTTAAAACTTCAACTTTCCACCTTTAACATCCTGAGGTGTTTATATTGTTTAGAGATAGTTGTGGCTTTTGAAATACATTATACTTACTAAATTCTTTACAGTAAGAGCTAGTCTCTTCAGTAGATTGAAGATTTGTTTTTCTATTAACATTTTAGTAGAATGTTAGTCATTCAATTATTATCACATTTATGTTCTCCCTTATCCTTATATGAAGTCAGCCTTGTGAAATAGTCATTTTGTTGCCATTGCTTTTGTGTTTTTTAGTTTGTTTGTTTGTTTTTGTTTTTTTAACTTAACAGATGAGAAAACAGACTTGGGTTGAAATTCATGATCATAACTTGGAACTAGCCCAAGTCTTCCAACTACTGTATTTTCCCTCTATAATCAGATCTCAAGGGTTTGAAGCCATTGGGCTTATTTAATATATTGGTAGAGTTGAAGTAGTAAAAAATTATTTCTACTGTCATGCTTCAACAATTGTATTATATCAGAGATATGGACAAAACTGATGCCAAATTGTAGCGGCTGTTATAGGTGATTCTTGCTTTAGACCAACTAAAATAGTTTCACACTGTGTTCCTTGCATGCTTATAGATTTGACAAAGTTATTGAAACATGGGTTCTTTGGTCTTAAAAAAGAAACTTTTGTAACATGTATTGAAAAGTTTCATTCTCTTAAGCATTCCGGTCATACTAAAGGAAATGTAACAGAGGGATATAATTTAACGCATCTACACTTGTGGTATAGTGAGTCTATTTTTAACAAGGTTTTAGCCATGGACATATATATAAATATAGTTATTCCATAGCTGTTTGACATAGTTAGTAAATGTTTGTTTTCTATTAAATTAGGCCCCAATATTTTCTTAAACAAAGGGAATTGGGTTAATGAAGAATTACTTTTTTCTTCCTTCTATTTTTCCATGCTCTCTAGTCTAATGTGTAACTGGCTCTGAATATTTTCAGGGTATTGACAAGTTACTTAGATTGGACAGTCTTCCAAAGTTGCTGGCAGGAATATATTGTTGAGTTTGCTCTTCTGAACAATGAAAGGTGAGTATAGGGGCAGTTATATAATTTATGGTAGTGGTAAAGAATTTTAAAGTAAGTTTTGACTTATTTTATAATTTGATAATTTTCTCTGAGGGTGTGAAATGTCTTTCTGTAATACTAAAATTTGATTTTTTTTTTTTATTAGCTTGAATCTTGTGACTTGGGGAAAATAAAATTATAATGTTTTGGGTTTTTTTAGATTTATTTTTTTGATCTTGACAGAGACAGAGACAGACAGAAAGAGAAGGAGACGGGCCCCAGAGCAGTCTCCATAGTTGTACATCGTCAGTTTTTGACATGGTTTCTTTCCACTCAGGTGGGTGGGGCCACGCAGGGCAGGAACTAGGCAGGGGGGGAGCACCGAACTGGGGACCTCCACACAGCAACTATATGTGGTAGGTGCTAGTGTTAATCTTTGTCATTTTCAGTGAAGAAACAGACACAAAGAGGCTAATGAACTTGCCCAAGGTTGAAGTTAGAGTAAGGTACTAAATTAATATCTGAAATCTTGCAGGATGATTACAGATTGTGTGTTTTTAACCACTGTGCAGTACTGCTTCTGAACCTAGTAGGAGATAAAGAGAGGGAAAGAGAGGGAAGGGAAGAGAGAGAGACACTAGATAAACTAATTCTAGAGTTTATATGGAGAAAAATAAGAATAGTCAGGAAAATTGGTTATTGTTTTTTAAAGATTTATTTTATTGTTTTTGACAGAGACAGAGAAAGTGAGAAGTGGGGGTGGGGGGTGCACAGATCAGTCTCCATGGTTGTACGTTATCAGTTTTCAACATGGTTTTGTTCCACACAGCTGGGCTGAGGGTGGGGATGTACAGGGTGGGAACTGGGCTGGGGCCTTCCACATGGGAGGCATGCCCCCTCGAGCCAGGGGCCGAACCAGGGGGGCGAGAACCAAACTGTGGGCCTCCCACATGGGGAGTGCACCCCATTTCAACATATGGGTTCATATGGTCTGGGGCCAGGATTCGATCCTTGATCCCTGGGGCTGCAAAGTGAGCTCTTAGCCTGCTGAGCCATCTCGGCTTCCCCTAGGAAAATTCTTAAAAGGAAAGGAAAGTAAGGGCAAACTAGTCCACCCTACCAAATATTAAACTATATTATAGAACTAGAATGTTAAAACAATGTGGTTACTAGGACATTACCCCTCAGAGCATTAGAATAGGAGTTAAGAAAAAGATCCGAATTCATATAGGTATTTGGAAAATTATAAAGGTATTATTTCAAAAAAGAGGGGAAAATGAACTATTCACTTTAGGGAGAGCTGTGTTATCACTAGAGGGAAATTAGTTGGGTTTCTACTTAACTTGGACTAAAATTAATTCCTAATGAATCAAATATGTAAACTTGAAAAATGAAACTAGAAGAAGCCACAGGAGAATTTTAGAATATTAGGGAAGGCACTATGATATAGGACACAGGCCCCCACAGAGAAAAGATTGATAAATTTGACTCTAAAACATGAAAATTATGTGTATACATAAACACCATTAACAAAGTAAACAGAAATTTTGTAACCTTTTGTTGACAAAGGGTTAATTTTCTCAATATTTAAAGAACTTATACAAAGTCATATTCAAAGATCATGGCAAAGGATGTAAATACACAGTTTATAGAAAAGCAAATATAAGTAATGCTTAGATAAAATATGCATAAATCCTCAATTTTAATACAAAAAGTGCTAATTACAACTATGGTGAAATCTGACATAGCAAAATGAAAAAATTTGATAATACATTGTTTGGAGGATATTGGGAACCAGATAATCATTTAATGAATAAGAGTTTAATTGGTAGGTATGTGAATTCATATGACATTCGTGTAAAAAAATTTGGCATAGGTTTCAAAATTTAAAATGCACATAACTTTGATACTTTTACTTGAAATATTTTATCCTCAAATATCTGTACCCACATACAAGGATATTCACTCTAGTATCATGTATTTTAATAATAAAGGATCATCAGTAGGCAGTTATAAAGATGTACCATAACAATTAATTTCATTCAGTCACCAAAAACAAATAAGTTAACTTAAAAAAATGAGTAATGGGACTGTAGCCTGCTACTATTTGAATTTTTAAAAACCTCAACAAATACATACATAGATGCACAAGCATATGAGGGCTGTTTCGAAAAAATCCAGCCATTGTCAATATAACAAGAACAGGTACATGGCTGGATACTTTCTGGATGACTCTTGTATATATATGACATAGTCTTTGATGGGAATGATTAGCTGGTCTACAGGGATGTGAGGAAGACCAATATTAAATGTGAAAGAGTTCGTATTTTACTTAGTTTTTGTACTTTTGAATTTTGTGTCATGTACTTCTTTTATCTATTCAAAAGTAATAAAATAATTTAAACATTTTAAATACAGTTATATTGCTAGAAAATACCTAAGTATCCTAGCCCCTAATGCATAGTTGAGCAAACTGCGACACAGAAAATACCAAGGCCCTGAGTGTTGTGTATAAAAGATAATAAGCAATATTGAGGCCTAAATTCTAATCTTGATTCTGAAGTATGACTCTTAATAAGTTATTTTCTCCCTGTGTGTCTCAATTTTCTCATTTGTAGAATAAGGGGTAGGACTCACCTTTTTTGTCTTCCAGCATTAGTTTTCAAACTGATTCACAGAGCCCAGGGATTCTTTGGATCCCCGGAGGGGGCTCAAGCAAAGGATTTGGATTATAGGGTTTGCCAGCATACCCATCTTTAACCAGAGCATCCCCTGGACCTCTGAACAAGACTGAGTTTAACTAAATCTTTTGAAACTTAAAAAAAAAAAGTCTGAAAGTCACAGTCCATGTAAAATGATTGTATGTATCAGTTTAAAGATTCTCATTGCCAATGTCAAAATACTTTAATGTGTCATGATTAACTGTGAAGTAGGTCCCAAGAAATTTTAAGTGATTGTTTATATTTTTTAATAAATGTCAGTCTCACATTTCTGTGTATTCTCTCTTAAATTGGAAGGAGGTGGCAGTTAATGGTATTCACATGAGGGATGTAAAGTCTATTATATGCCATAGTTGTGTTAAGGTATGTGTTGTCAAAGAGTCCTGAGTGATTTTTCTTTGGGCTGGTGGAGTGGACTATAATATTTAGTTCTGAGGTTAATGTACAAAAGGATAAATTAAGCATTTGGCAAGTCAGAAACATATTCATCATTCTTTCTGAAAACTTAGTTTAATTGTGAGAACCTAAATTTTTTTAAAGATTTATTTTATTGGTGGGGGGTGGGGGGGCAGAGTGGAGGTCCAGAGCAGTCTCCATAGTTGTACATCATTAGTTGTGACAGTTTCATTGCACACAGGTGGGTGTGGGGCCGAGCAGGGTAGGAACCAAACTGGGAGCCTCCCACATGGGAGTGAGAACTTTTGCCGCCATCCCAGCAGTTACCAGTTGTGCTATAGTTCAGCATATACATTTGCACGGACAGGCGGGGGCTGGGATTCAATCCCTGGACCTTGCATTTGCAAGGCAAGCACTCAACTTGCTGAGCTATCCCAGCATCCCGAGAAACTAAATTTCAGACCTAATACACAATGACACTACTCTTTGAGAAAGTAGTAAAGGCACATATGAGTATGAGTGATTTCCTCCTAACATTCAGAAGATGGATGGTAGTGATTAAGGAATAAGGTTGCCTGACCAAGTTTTTTCTTTTTTAAAGGAGAGTGAACAGAAAGACTAGATGTTTACCCAATAACAGTAAATTCATGATATTATGTAACTATTTAATAACTTGTTATAACTCATAAAAGATGTAATGGAAATGCAGGTCTAAAAGCCACCATGAGGAACAAGCAAAAATGTTTAGTTTATACTTGATAATACTTAAAGCCAATATTAAGTGTTTTAAAAAGTAGATGAAAAGAACAATTGTGTGATGTGTTATATGTAAATGTGTTTGTATAAACTCTCAAACCAAAATGTTCATTACTGTTATCTTAGGAAGATAGACTTTTATTTTCTTTTATCTGTATTTTTAAACTTTTCTACAAGGAATGCATATTACTTAAGTAATCAAAAAGCTATTATTTATTACATACACAGATGCATGTAACATTTGCTGTTCTGTCCTGACTGTAGATGGATCTTTTTGTATTTTCTAGGTCCACCAGAGGCTTTCTTCTTGGAAGAATTTGGGAGTTGTTTATTGCAGTACTGTTGTGCCCTCTGATGGTGAGTGTTGGCAAATCCATTTTTTATGTTTAGTTTTTCTTTTTTTTCCCCTTAACTCATGTTTCCCATTCTCTAATTGACATATAAATCATACTCATTCACTTAAACCTGGCTTGGAGTCAGAGAGAGAAGGAGGTGCTAAGAAGAGAAATAAAATTTGAATGCGGATCTGGTGAATTCAGAGGAGAAATCAGTAAGAAAAACTAAGAGACCCATCAAGTTTTCCTAGATCATGGAATATTACTTTCTACTCTTTTCATTTGTTTTTAAACCAAGGACATAAGTAATATGAAGTTCACTCACTGCAGCCCCTTCATCTTATCAGAACCTGATGGAAGCAATTCAAAATCTGAGGCCTCCTGCCCTTGCTTGTCTTTTTCTTTCCATAGGCTCAGAGCTATAATACTTCTTTGAGGTGGGAAAGAAGGAACAGGTGCTGGGGCACTATATACAGTCCTTTGTAAATGTCCATAATGCTGTGGACTGGCAACAGGATCTCAGTTTAAGTTGGTTTTACATTCGTGGAGGAGATATGTTTACCATTATTTTTGTCATTTCTCTTCCTCAGTACTCCACATTTACTGTTTAGATTGTTTGCTTAGGGTTGACTGTTAAATATACTTCCTCAGTATAAATTTCAGCGTGACAGAACTCTAATTTCAATCTTATTAACATTGATTCATAGATAGAGCAACCATCAAAAGAATATCCTACAATTTGTAAGGATACTGAAACTGAAGAATCCCTAGATGAACCATGAAAGTCCTAGTATCCCGTGTTTCATCAGTATAGATATGTGCATTGTTATCAGAACCTTCTCCCCAAAGCTGTTTAGTTTTCAGTAAGTTCATATTTGCTAAATCCTCTAAACTTGGAGGAAATACCCATTTGTGGTTACTTATTTCTTGTATGGAAAGGTTGAAGGGAAAAATAGGCCAAAATCAAAACAAGGATAATACTAGCTGGTTTTCTTTTTCCTAACTCTTAGAGATTTAAAGAACTGATAAAGTAATATTAATATATAAATTAAAAAGCAGCACTCAGTACTTTGTTACTGCTGAGACAGGTAGGTATGTTGGCATTAGTCAAAACTCAATATGTACACAGATGCTAGTATTTCCTGCATGGCTGAAAGTCAGCAGACCATAATACCACCTCCCCATGCCACTTACTTTGTTCCCTCCTGAGCCCCTCCAAAGCAGTGGGTGGATATCACTCTTACACCTAATACTGTCTTGGCCCATTAAATAGCCAAATGGGTGCTGTCCACATCTATGCCAACACCACTCCTGTGTCTTGTCCCCTACCTCCATTACCACTGCAGGGTAGTTTCAATAAAGAGAATTTCTGTCAGTGTAAAAAGTATTATTGGTAGTGTTGTATCTTCTCAGCTTTTGCTGAACTAGCAGCATTTTATTCATAATTTCTAGTTTTTGTAATTTCTGAAATTGCTATTATGCAGTGTCAGCATATATCAGTATATTTTCAGTTAACTTATATTTCATATCAACTAAATTACTCTATAAGGGGAAGCCGGGATGGCTCAGTGGGTTAGGCACTCACTTTGCAGCGCCGGGGACCGAGGATCGAATCCCGGCCCCAGCCCGTGCGGAACCATATGCTGAACTGGGAGCTCCCCTAGTTCAGTTCTCTCTCTGTCTCTGTATCTCTCTCTCTCTCTCCTCTGTCAAAAAATAAATAAATAAATAAATATAAAATAAAATAAAAAAATTACTCTATAAAAGGACATTTATGTGCCAATGGTTGTTATATTTGGAGGCATTTGAACTAATAAATTCTTTTTTTTTTTTTCTAAGATTTATGTATTGTTTTTGACAGAGAGAGAGAGAGAGAGAGAGAGAGAGATACAGAGTCAAGAGACAGAGAGAAGAGGGAGGGCTCAGGACAGTCTCCATAGTTGCACATCATTGGTTTTTTCCACATAGTTTCATTCCACAGGTGGGCGGGGCAGGAACTGGGCCGGGGTCTCGTCCAGGTGAGAACTGAACTGGGGGCACTCCCCAGTTCAGCATATGGGTCTGCACAGGCCGAGGCCGGGATTTGATCCTCGGTCCCTGGGGCTGTAAAGTGAGCGCCTGACCCACTGAGCCATCCCGGCTTCCCCTGAACTAATGGATTCTTGTTGATACTTATATTATTCATTTATAATGGCTCTTAATGCAGTTACTATTATCTTATATACCAATCTGTATGGAAATATTTCAATAATATAACAAGAATGTAATAGTACTTGGGTCTCTATAATAGCTGCATGTTATCCCAGAACATAAATGCTAGTAGGTTGTCCCTATGTTGCATGAGGATTTGAAGGTAATATTTTACCAAAATTTAAAAGGTACATAAGCTTTAAAAAAAAAAAAAGAGTGGCACCTGAAATGTCTACCAATATTCTTCCTAATAAAACCAACTTGTATTAGTTATCATGAAATAGAAACACAAATTTATGTGATTTATTGCAACTCAATGTCTTTATTACACCTAAATTATATATAATTCTTAATTTGTACTTCTTAATTAATTTTACCTTAGGTCAGTGTATTATAGCACATGAGAAAATTCAGCTACTTTAATAGAGTTTACTCACCAGTAGTAAACACCTCTACCATCATTCATTGCTCTTTATTGTGACTGCTAGGTCAAATGATGAGATCCAAGTAGATTTTGCATTGGGTTCAACTGTATGACTTTAGGACCATCATCTAACCTTTCTAGACCTGATTATTCTTAGCTGTAAAAAGAAAGGCTTTAATCTGTATGATTTCTCTGGCCCTACCAACACTAGAATTCTTTGATTATATTTCACATTCTTGGTGTAGAATATTACAGAAAGAGGGAAGAAAAGAAACAGATGATGGCAAGATCATAAGCCCCTGTAAATCATCCATCATACAAAGTTCAGCTCCAAGTAGCTTTGCAGAAAACACCTCATATGTGCTTTTTTATTGTACCAATTCAGTTCATAAGATGATTTATTTTAGATGACATGTTATTTATTATTTTCAACACCAATAAAACATCCTACCATGAATTTTTATAAGCATTTTTAAAAGATTTATTTTATTGTTTTTGACAGAGACAGAGAAACAAGAAAGAAGGGGGAGAGCCCAGAACAGTCTCCACAGTTGTACGTCATCAGTTTTCAACATGGTTTTATTCCACACAGGTGTGTGGGATCCACATAGGGCAGGAACTGGGCTGGGGGCCTCCCACATGGGCAGCACACCCTACTTCAGCACATGGGTCTGCATAGACCGGGGCCAAGATTCAATTCTCAGTCCCTAGGAATGCAAAGCAAGCGCTTAACCAATTGAATCATCCCGATTTCCCCTATAAGCATTTTTTAACAATTGGCTAAATAACAAGCATTTGTATGTTATAACTGATTCCCTAAAGGCATTTTTTTTAAATGTATTCCTTCATTAACCCCAATGTGTTTTTCTTGTACTTCTTTTACTCTGGAAAACTCCTTGCCTTTTTATTTTTATGTCTAAATCTGTTGTCATGTTCTATCTCTCAGGCAGAATTTATATTAGATGCCCCATATTTTTAGGTTTCTTTGAAGCCTACAAACATAGATTATTCATATTTTACTTAAATGGAAATCAAAGCAAAAGATTTCTTTTTAAACCCAAAAACCCTTATGAAATATATACTTAAAAAGAATATTTGTCTCTAGAGAATAGTAGGTGATAACTGCCATTAACTTGTAAATACCCATTATGACTTCACTACACTAGCAGGTATTTTATGCTCTGTATGCTGTTAAATTTGAGGAACTTGGTAATTGTTCTTTTTTGGTTGCAAACCAAAAAGCTAACATTTACATTACAATCTAGTGTTTGAGAAAGAAGGAGACCTGAGGATTTATCTTAAAAGCAGTATTATAATAAAGGTTTGTCAGTTCTGAAATGTGCTACTCCATGCAGAGTTCCTCAAAGCTTTTATATTTTATTGCTTTGAAAAACTTCATGATCTTTAAAGGAAAAAGCTAAAGTAGGTAAGAAAGACCTTAATTTTATGTTGACTTTGTCTAAAACAGTAGCTCCTAAGCACTTAATGATGTTTTAGTGAAATCTTTTATACTTTATGTATTTAAGATTTATATATTTCTATCTTTAATTTAAATTCAACCCTTTTTATTTTTTGAAATCTGTGGTTGACTAGTGCTTTGCACATATGGAAAGGCAATAATTGAGGGGGGAAAATACCAGGTAAACAAGTTAATCTAATTTTCTGAGCTCATTGTCATTACTGCCTATAGAAGAGATAGGAATATTTATGTTAGGGGTTCTGACTTTAAGAACACACTGGATTACTATGGATTCATTTAGAAATGAGAAAGAAAATGACAAAAATTTCTAATATCTTTAATACTGAAAACTTTAGTACATGTTGTATATTATTTATATTACTATTTTTTACTTCTTCTTACTTAGAAACATAGACTACCCTTTTGGAAGGAATAAAGAAATAGTGATTTTTGACTTTGCTTGTTTTTAGTTCTTATGTAAAAATTTAGGGATGCTGGGATAGCTCAACTGCTGGAGCACTTGCCTTGCAACCATGAGGTCTAGGGATCAAATCCCTGCCCTAGCCTATGCAAGCCCATATGCTGAACTGCAGAGCAGCTGGCAACCACCGGGGTGGCTCAGTGGTGAAGGTTGTCACCTTCCCTGTGAGAGTCCCCCAGTTTCATTGCCACTTTGGGTGTCCCCACATCCACTTGTGTGGAATGAAACCATGTCACAGCTAATGATGTATAGCTATGGAGACTGCTCTGGGTCTCTCTCTCTCTCTCTCTCTCTCTCTCTCTCTCTCTCTCTCTCTCTTTCTCTCACCTTCTCACCTCTCAAACAATAAAATAAATCTTAAAAAAAAAATTTTTAATCATATGTCCACAAAGAATTAACTGCAATGAGAATTGCTTTCTTACTCTCAACAACTAGAACACCAGATAAAATATGTGAAACAACTGTTTTTAGACATTGGTCAAAAGCACAGGAGTAGGATTTCTGAGAGAAGAGACATAAATGAGATTAACCCCACATTGCCTCAGCTCACAGCCTGAGGCTTTAGCTAAATTCTAAACCTTAAGATCAGCCCAGAATAGCTTCCAAGGAAAACAATTACCAGGAGGTATAAAATGAATAATTCTCAGTGGTCATACAAGGCCAGAAATCTTTTGACTTCTCTACAGCTAGAAAGAAGAGACATCACTAAATACATAGTCACTAGAGACTCCCAGAAGAACCATACCATAAAAGTGGGACCAAATTGGCCCTCAGACAAAGAATTCTCCAGATCTGTCCCGATAGACATTTTTTTAAGACTTGAAAGAATTAAACTAATATGCAAGTAACTTAACTATATAAAATTCAGCACTCAACAATATAAAGTTAACAATATCTAACCTCTAATCAAAAAACTAGGCATATGAAGAAGCAGGAAAAGTACCAGCGAAAAACCAGTCAACTGAAATAGACCTAGAAATGATGAGATGGTAACATTAGCAGACAAGGATTTTGAAATAGTTATTATAAATATGATCCTTATATTCACGGGGGAAAAGGAAAACAAGTATAGCATAAATAGAAATAGAAAACACTACTGAAGAAAAGATCAATGATAATGAATCCAATAATACATAACTAGAAAAACTATATATAATCTGTGGTGACAAAAACAATGGTTGCACAGGGATTAATTGGTATGGGGCTGGAGGGAATTTTGATTATGGTGTCAAAACTCATCAAGAGAATAGAAGATAGTGGCATGAGAGGAGAACCCCGAAACCTGCTTGGGAAAGGCCGCTTGAACAAAGGAGACTCCACAGGGGAAACCCTGAGAATCACATCCTCAACTGAGAGAGCCACGCAAGGCAAGACATCACCTGAAGGTTAGAGAAAAAGGGGCAAGCGGGAGAGAAGGGGAAGGAGCATTATGGGAACAGGGCCACGGAACACAGCCCAGGACTGGCAGAATAAGGGGGTTTGGGGGATTCCAGTCAAAGTGAAACTAGATCCAGGGTGGGCTGGAAGCCAAGCCCTTAGGAGAGTGGAAGCCCCATGAAACTGTGGACAATTTAAAATCCAAACCCAAGTGGAGGCACACTGTGCCCTATTCAGATCACCACGCTTGAGGTGGAATAGGGACCGCAGAGCAGGGGCTATCAAACTTCCCGGGGCGGAGAAGGTACGGCACCAGCTGCAGCTCTGTGTGCGGAGTCACTGGCCTATAGAAGCAGCACATTTGGGCTGAATACAAATCGGCTCTTAGGGAGCTGCTTTCCAAGCCACTGGCTTTCAAAATGAAAGCACAGCCCTATAAGAGGAGTGGGTTCAGGCAGGGGAGAAGGAGAAAGACTGAGCCATGTGCCTCTGTTTTGGCAGACTGGCTTCCCTGCACACAACAGGATCTGTGTCCTTATCTTGGCTGTATCTGTGCGCCCAGCACCCAGCCAGCTGAGCCGGCACCCTGAAGCCCAGAAGTGCAGATTCAAAAGAGTGAATGTTCTCTGAGTGATAGTGAGGCTAGGAGCACTGCCAGGAAGCACTAGAGGGGGCTAGGGAGGAAAGCATAGAGCTGAACTGCGTGCCAGCCTCCCTACTCATGGCTCTATACCAGCCAGGCTGGCACCCTGAAGCCTAGTAACATGGACCCAAACAAAAACTGTCTTTGGGTATGACTGATTCTAAACCCAGATCTGGGAAGTTAGAACGTGCCCTGGGAAGAGTTGAGATGGCACACACACTGACCTGCCAACCCCCCTGCTGACAGTGGAATATCCTATTGTGTTTCAGGCCCACCCCAGCTCATACCCAAACTCCCCCACCCCCAACTGCTCCACCTTCTATCAGCTAAGCCAGTACCCTGGCATGCAACCCCAGGACACAAACTGACTGCTTCCCCTAACCCTCCCAAAACTTGTCCCCCCTCAACTGAGCCCCAACTGCTACCTATTATACAGCAAGAGGGTAAAGGCAAACTGCAGCTACCCTGTAACGCAAACCTAGGCCATCCCCAGTGAACCCAACCCCTGCAGGAACAGACAGGAGAGCCCAGGAAAACTAAAAAACAGGTGCAGCAGCCAGCCTTTTATGACACTGACATCAGAGACATCCCAGGCCACAGTCCACCTCACTTTCCCAAAGAGAGAGAGCATCAAGACTAAAACAGTTGGGTCAAAAAAAGAAAAAGAGATGCCCATCTTCTAGGAAAGTCTCCAGAGGGAAAATATACTCATGCCTAAGGCAAGAAAAACCATATCAAATACAATGAACACCTCAGAATCCAAAGCCACTCCAAAAGAATATGAAAAATCTCTAGAAAAGAAACTTAAGAGATTTGAAAGCAAATATTCTAAGTGCAACAGAATTCAGGGCTGCAATTCTTAAGATACTCAGAGAGCTCAATAAACGCTGGCAAAGTACCCAGATACAGTTAAATGATCTCAATAAGAAAATTTCTGATCAAAATGAATACTTTACCAACAAAATTGAAAAGTTAGAGCAGAACCAAAAGGGACTCCTGGAAGTGAAAGGCATAATAGGAGAATTGAGAAAAGAACTAACCAGCATAGGAAGGGCTTACCAGTTGGAGAAAAGAATTAGTGACATCGAAGATAGAAACATGGAAATTTCACAGATGGAAGAAGAGAGGGATCTGAGAATCAAGAGAAATGAAAGAGCTCTATAAGAACTATTAGAGGAGTCGGATCCAAGATGGCGGCATGAGAGGAGAA
>PVKE010029856.1:0-19972 GCA_004027555.1 Craseonycteris thonglongyai | reverse complement strand
GAGGATCGAATCCCGGCTCCGGCCCAGGCAGGACCCACGTGCTGAACTGGGGAGTTCCCACAGTTCGGTTCTCTAACTGTCTCTGTCTCTGTCTCTCTCTCTATCTGTCAAAAAGTAAAATAGAAATAACTATGCACTGAAGACAAAAAGATAATTTCTCTCTATAAATGTGAAAAGATAAAAAAAAAAAAAAATTAAAGAGGAAGAAATTGCTCTGTGCTGGTTGTTGAGGAAGGATTTTCCAAAAGAGTTGAGCTTGTGTACTGAAAGATGAAAGGAATGTATCCCTGGTACATTAAGTTAAATAACCTCAAGATAAAGATCCTGGGATCCCTGGATGCCTCCGTGGGTTGAGTGCTTGCCTTGCAGTCATGAGTCTGGGGATCAAGTACTGGTCTCAGCCCATGTGGACCTATATGCGGAACTGGGGCATGCTTCCAATGTGGGAAGCCCCCAGCTCAGTTCCCACCCTGCATGGCCCCACATACAGCTGTGGAATGAAACCTTGTTGAAACTAACGATGTACAGCTATGAAGACTGCTCTGGGCCCTCCCCATTCTCTTCCTCTATCAAACAATAAAATAAATATTTTTTTTTAAAAAAGGATAAAAATCCTATAGCAGTTGTAATCCCAGAGCAGTATGATATTTGCTGATTTTTTTAAACTGGTAGACTCCAGAATCAGCCTAAGTTTTAAAATTGAGGTTAGTAGGATATCTGTATTTCACAGTGTCTGTGTGAAACCAGTTTGATTTCACAAATGCAACTATTATTACTTTGAAATCTTGGCCGTAGGGAACACCTAGTTTATATGCTATCATTATCTAATTTCCACCTCTGTAAATGTTGAAACTGATTTTCAACCTTGATTACAAAAATCACCTGGAGTGTAATTATATGAGATGATGGATGTGTTAACTAACCTTACCATTGGAATCATTTGATAGCATATACATGTATCAAATCATCATGTTGTATTCCTTAAACTTAAACAATTTTATATGTCAATTATTCTTAATAAAGCTGGAAAAATCTAATTTAAAAAATCACCTCAGGAGCTTGAACAATTAAATCAGAATCACAGGGAGGTAAGACCTAGGCTTCAGTGTTTTTTAAAGCTCCTTGGGTGATTACAGTGTACAGAATCATTGTTTTAAAATAATTTTTTTAAAGTAACCTTTATTAACCAATATCTCCCCAATAAATTTAACAATAAAATAAAAATAGAGATCATCAGAGCTTTGCCCTTTATTCAGTTATATAAAAAATTGACATTCCTTTTAAATTATTCGTTTGTTTGATTTTAAAGCTGAAAAATAATAGGTCATGCTAAAGGAGAAGAGCTGAGATTTCCCCATCTCCTTTTTTTAAATTGTCTAATTTAGAAAGTTGATGAAAAACGTATCTGAAATGATTGTCTTAGTATTAAGTATAAAGTATAAAGCTTAGTATTAGCTTTAAATTAGTTTCGATTGGCTTTATGGCTTTACATTCCTTGGTTTATTAGGCCACACTAAAAGATGCAAGAAATAGATAATGTGACTGCTCAATATTCTCTTTAAGGCATTACTTACATGGTACTCTGAGTGGGTGGTTATAAGAACAGTTTATTTTTTTACATTTTCACATATATATTACTTATTTTTATCTTTTTTAAGATTTATTTTTATTGTTTTTGACAGAGACAGACAGAGAGAAAAGGGGAGGGCCCAGAGCAGTCTCCATAGTTGCATGTCATTAGTTTGCTACATAGTTTCATTCCACAGATAGGCATCCCACATGGGAGGCATGCCCCCGAGAGCCAGGGGTCTTCCATCTAGAAGGCTCACCCCAGTGAGAACCAAACTGGAGGCACACCCCAGTTCAGCATATGGGTCCACATGGGCCGGGCCTGGGATTCGATCTTTGGACCCCGGGGCTGCAAGATGAGCGCTCAACCCGCTGAGCCATCCCGTCTTCCCTAATTTGATCTCTTCACTCTGTGAGGGAGGTATTATTGTCCTCAGCAAGAAGGGATGGCTTTCTTAAGGGTCACAATCAGATGATATTATATTAGAGCCTGGCTCTGTACCCTTGGACTATTTGATTCCAAAGTATGTGTCCTTCTACTACATCTCTTTGTCTGTTTGAGTATCGTAGTTCTTTTCTTTCCTCTCAGTTCTTAATCCCAACACAGAGGGTTTTCTACCATATAGTTTTTAATTTTGTCATCGCAGTTTCCCCACCCAATTTGCATTTCTTTCATCATCCATTTTCTGAAACTTCTACTTCTCCACAACTAGGATTATTTTTATTTAAATTTATTGGGATAACATTGGTTAGTAAAATTGTATAGGTTTAAAGTGTACATTTCTGTAATACACCAGCTATATGTTACATTGTGTACTTAACCACCTAGGGTCAGTTCTTCCATTCACCATATACGTGCCCCTCTTTATCCTCTTCTAACACCTCCCTCCACCATTACCCTCTAGTAACCACTAAACTGTTGTCAGTGTTTATGAGTTTTTATTTTGTTTGCCTTATTTGTTTGTTGCTTTTAGTTTTATATTTCTCATATCAGTGAAGTCATATGGTTCTTGACTTTTTCTGTCTGACTTATTTCACTTAACATGATAATCTCAAGATCCATCCATGTTGTAAAAAATGGCAGTATTTCATCTTTTCCTATGGCCACAACCAGGATTCTTATGTTTATTAGCCATCTCATTCCCAGACTCTGGGTTATCTATCAAGCTGTGATTCCTAGTTTCTGAGAATCATGGAAATGTGCTAAACCCAATATTAGTTCTCAGGCTTCATCTTATTTGATCTAAAGTGTTTTTTGACAATGTTGATCTTCTATTTCTTGAAATACTTTTTATTACTTAACTTCTAGGATATCACACTTGATTTTTTCCTACCTTCTAAATTCTTAGTCTTAGTTTCCTTTATTGGTTCCTCCTCATCTCCCATGCCTCTAAGTATTGGTGTGTTCCATGCCTTGGTCTTTAAACATATATGCTGATGGCTCCCAAATTTATTTCCAGCCTGTACTTCTCCCTTGAACTAAGACTCCTATGTTGAACTGCAGTAATCAACATCCAATGAAGCTACATATAACGTAAATTTTTTAAGCAGAGGAATTGACCCATTCCAGTACCTTTTAAAGATGTCTGAGTTAGTGCCCCTGCCTTTGAGGATTCTAGTCTAATGGAGAAGAGACAGATAAATTGGAAAATAGCGTTAATTCAGTGTGAGAGATGCTATAGTAAAGCTATATACAGAGTGCTGTAAGGAAATTTTTTTTTTAGAATATAAACAAGTTTTCATCCATATGTTAAATATTAATATGGCTTAACTTAGTTAAAGACATTGTCTCTGTTTTAAATTGTTTGCAAAAACTAGTACATACAGACTTGTTTTATTTTTTTGATCTAGCATATGAAATTGATTGAATTGAAGATGCTTATAGTTTGAGGAGCCAGGTGGCTTAATTTGAGGATTTATCACTGGCTAGGCAGTGTTGGTGAATAAACCATACAAGCAATGATATTGGTATAGAGTATTTAGCATTCCAGTAACGGGATGCTGGGATGGCTCAGCAGGTTGAGTACTCACCTTGCAGCCCTGGGATCCAAGGATCAAGTCCCAGCCCTGGCCTTTGTGGACCCATATGCTGAACTGGAGTGTGCTTCTCATGTGGGAGGCCCCCAGTTCGGTTCCAGCCTGGGCATGCTTCCCATGTGGGAGGCCCCTGGCCTGGTTCCTGCCTTGCATGGCCCTGTGCCCACCTATGTGGAATGAAACTATGTGAAAACTAATGACGTGCAACTATGGAGACTGCTGTGGGCCCTCCCCCTTCTCTCTCTTTCTCTCTCTGTCAAAGCAATAAAATAAATCTTAAAAAAAAAAGCATTCCAGGGGGAAGCTGGGGTGGCCCAGCAGGTTAAGTGCTCTCTTTGCAGCCCCGGAGCCTAAGGATCGAATCCCGACCCATGCGGACCTATATGCTGAATTAGGGTGTGCAATTCCTGCCCTGCCCCGTGCCCACCTGTGGAGTGAAACTATATGGAAAACTAATGCTGTCAACTGTGAAGACTGCTCTGGGCCCTCCCCCTACTCTCTGTCTCTCTCTGTCTATCTCTCTCTCTGTCAAAAAACAATAAAAATAAATCTTAAAAAAAAACAAAAAACATTCCAGTAACAAAAGTTTTTTAATTTTATATTCAAAGGTAACTTGAGGCTATGTATATTTCATATAAGATATTATAAAACTGTTGGAATCAACCAAATGTGGGTCAGTGAAGTCTGACTGAGATTGCTGTTATATAACTTGTCTTTTACAATTTTTTTTCAGATAATATTTTAGTTTTTTTGGTTTTTTTTTTTAAGATTTACTTTATTGTTTTTGACAGAGACAGAGAAGGTGGAGGGCCCAGAATAGTCTCCATAGTTGTACATCATCAATTTTCTTGGCTAGGTATTTTCCAGAAAAACCTTATATATTATACATAAATAGTTTGAAAAGCATTTTGTAAAGAAACTAACATTGTTATATCTACAATCTTACAAATGCTTAATATGTGCCCTTATGTCACTTGCTACACATCTGTACTGTAGTGTCATTCATGTTAGACCTTTGTAGCATATCATATCAGTGGTTGAAGTGTCAATCATGATACAGCTCTTCATTTCCTCAAAGCTACACATTCCCAATTGAATATCATGTGCTCATATAAAACCTAATTGCTGAGTAAATTTTTTTCTGAATAATACATTTTTTGTGTTTATTTTTTCAAAAGATTTATTTTATTTTTTTGACAGAGAGAGAGACAGAGAAGAGGGAGGGCCCAGAGTAGTCTCCATAGTTGTACATCATCAATTTTCTTTTTTCTTTTTTTTTAAAGATTTATTTTTATTGTTTTTTTTGACAGAGAGAGACACAGACAGAGAGACAGAGAGAATGGGGAGGGCCCAGAGCAGTTTTCATAGTTGACAGTACTAATTTTCCATATAGTTTCACTCTACAGGTGGGTGTGGGGCTATGCAGGGCAGGAACTGGGCCGGGAGCCTCCCTCATGGGCCTGAGCAAGAACTGAACTGGGGTACACCCCAGTTCAGCATATGGGTCCACCTGGGCTGGGGCCGGGATTCGATCCTCAGTCTCCGGGGCTGCAAAGTGATCACTTAACCCGCTGAGCCATCCTAGCTTCCCCCATCATCAATTTTCAACATAGTTTTATTCCACACAGGTGGGTGGGGGCTGCGCAGGGCAGGAACTGAGCCAGGAGCCTCCCACATGGGAAGCACACCATAGTTCAGCATACGGGTCCACATGGGCCAGTGCTGGGACCAGGACTCGATTCTCTGACCCCAGGGCCACAAAGCAAGCGCTCAACCCACTGAGCCGCCTTCCCCAGTTGGATTACTTTTATAAACAGCCACTTGTTATATACATTTTGTTATCCAATAATACATGAACCACAATTTGAACCACAATTTAAGTATATTAACTTGTATAAATGGGAAATTCCTAGATGGACTTAATTTTAAAGGTTTATTTTTATTGTTTTCGACAGAGAGCGAGAGAGATACAGAGACAGAGAGAAGAGGGAGGGCCTAGAACAGTCTCCATAGTTGCACATCATTGGTTTTTCCACATAGTTTCATTCCACAGGTGGGCACGGGGCTGCACAGGGCAGGAACTGGGCTGGGGTCTCACCCCAGTGAGAACTAAACTGGGGGCACTCCTCAGTTCAGCATGTGGGTCTGCACGGGCCAGGACCAGGATTCGATCCTCAGTCCCTGGGGCTGCAAAGTGAGTGCTTAACCCACTGAGCCATCCTAGCTTCCCAAGTGGACTTAACTTTAAATAGAATCTCTTGATGCTGAATGGGAGCTTGATAAATCACTGGAAATAAATTAATACATTTAGTTGATGAAAACTACTTACTTACTGAGTGCTTTTTTTTTTTTTTAAGATTTATGTTATTGTTTGAGAGAAGCTGAGAGGGACAGAAAGAGATAGAGAGAAGACCCAGTACAGTCGCCATAGTTGTACATCATTAGTTTGTTTTTGTTAAATTTATTGGGGTGACATTGGTTGGTAACAATTACATGGTTTCCAGGTGTACAATTCTACATTACATTGTCTAGGCTTTGCATTATGTGCTCACCACCCAGAATCAGCTCTCTTTCCATCACTATATATTTGATGCCCACTCCCAACTCCCCCATCGTTCTCCCACCTCTCTCCCCGCTTACCTTCAGGTGACCACTAAACTATTGACTGTGTCCATGAGTTTTTGTTTCTTTGGTACTTCAGTTACATCATTAGTTTTGATGTAGTTTTATTCCACTCAGGTGGAGATGGGGCCATGTGGGGTTGAACCGAGCTGGGGGCCTCCTGCATGGAAGGCGAGATCCTTTGCCATCACCCTGGTGGTTACCAGTTGTGCCACAGTTCAGCATGTGGGTTTGCATAAGCCAGAGCCAAGATTCAATCCCTGGACCTCGTGGTTGCAAGCACTCAACCTGTTGAGCTATCCTGGCATCCCCTGAGTGCTTATTTTGAGGCACACATAATGCTAGCTGTAGGGATACAGTTGTGAATAGGTCATTCAGTGGGGGTATTATAATAATGGCTATGAAGGAGATATTTCAGGAGAACCTGAGTTATATTGGCGGATCAGAGAAGACCTCTCTAAAGAAGTGTCATTTAGCTTAAATTGGGAAGGATGAGTAGAAATTAGGCAAAGGAGAGGAAAATTTCAGTTAGAGGGGATATTATACTATATAATGGCCTTTTGCTGAGAAAGAGCTTGGCTTATTGAAAGGTCTGAAAAAAAACCCACAAAAAAACGGCTAGTGTGGCCATAACATTGTGAGTTAAGGGGAAAGGGATACCTTAAGAGGTAGATAAGAGCTTCATCACAAGGCAAGACCTTATAGTAGTGTTGAATAACTTCAGTTTTACTGTAGGTACAGTATAGAAAATTTTAACCATAGGTTTATAGTAGAGGCTGAGCCTATCTAAAATACATCTCTTTAGCACATGTATACCTCCATCAGATGACTATTTTGGATGGGTTGGAAAGTAATCACTCACATTTGCTTTAAGTCTTACATAGCTATCCTGGATGCCATCTATACAAATGGTGTTTGGATAGAGAAAGCTAGAGAGTTGAAAAGAATCCTAAAAGCTAATTTTCTGGCTATGTTCAAAGGTGTCTGGAGAAGCCAATGAAACTCAAATTTCAGAAGCATTGAAGCGGTACAGTGAACGGGCATTCTTTGTCCGGGAAGCTCTATTTCACCTTTTTAGCCTGACTCATGTGATGGAAAAAACAAAGCCAGAAATTTTAAAGGTAAGAATAAGAAACTGGTTATAAAAATTTTGAAGTTGATGAAAGTTTGAATTTAGTTTTTGATTTTTGTACTGGGATTAATGATGTATGATTTGTTATTAGCCATAAATGAGAGAGAAGGTAGTTGCTTAATGTTATTAAAGTTTTATAGTAATCTTATTAAGTAATATAAATGTCTTTCAAGTCATATTTAACGACCCAAAACTAGTGACCAGTGTGATATTTTTCTATCATTTGTTGTAGAAAATGGGAAGTATATGACTGGAAGAAGGAGACTACATTGCATATTAGTTCTGTATTGACTCCACATAGGCTCTTTTTAGAAATACATGATTGGAATTCCATAAGGCACTTTTTCATGCCATTTATGAACATCCTGTGCTTTCATAAATAATCCATGTTATTCTCCAATTCAGATATTTTAACCAAGACAGATTTTGAAGGGCAAATGAAGAAGAGTCTTAATTTTGTTGATTGCTTACAGCAGGGGTCTCCAAACTTTTCAGCCTGCGGGCTGCATTAACTGTCAAACAGCAGTTTGGGGGCCGACTGCACATTCAAGGTCCAAATAAAAAAGAATCAAAACATAGATGTTGCTTTTAATTATTTACTTAATATTATTTTATTCAGATAAAAAGGTCTTCACGGGCCGGATGAGAGGGTCTCACGGGCCGGATACGGCCCATGGGTCATAGTTTGCCTTAGAGTAATGTTTGTCAAAATGTGGTCCTCTGTCTACCAGACATCTGGAATGTTGTTTATTTTAAAAAGCGTATTTGTGAACCAGGTTCAACAGGCCTAGATGAGATAAAGAAATCTGCATTTTAAAAATCCCACAAGATAATCCTTATGCATATTCAGTTTTGAAACCAGTGAGTATAGGGTTGTATTATATTTGGTACCTCATTTAGTGGGCATGACAATCCAAAGAGATCAGTTTTATTTTATTATTTACAGGTTGTATAATTGAGGGTCTGTGAGGTTAATTAACAAAAAGTTAGTGGCAAAACCAGAAATTACTTAACTTCCAGGTACCTTAAATTTTGAGAATGGGGAACCAGTAACATTTCAGTTCCTAGGATATTATCCCCAGCATCTGTCACTCCATACATATCAGAGAATATTGGCAGTTGGTATATGCATTACCTTTTTTTGGTTTTGGTCACTGTGAACCTTAGCAACAAAGGATTTAGACCACTAGTCCCAATCTAAAATATTTATTCATTCATTTATTCAGAGAATGAAGCAGAGAGAAATAAAAGAATGTAGGGTATTATTTTAAGGAGTTTTGCTGCAAAGGGAGCAAAGAAAAAAGGTGGTTGTGGGACGCTGGGATGGCTCAGTGGGTTAAGTGCTCACTTTGCAGTCCCAGGGATGGAGGATTGAATATGTGCCCTGGCCTGTATGGACCCATATGCTGAACTGGGGTGTGCCCCCAGTTCAGTTCTCGCTGGGGCGAGCTTCCCATGTGGGAGGCCCCCAGCCTGGTTCCCACCCTGTGAACCTCCCACACACCTGTGTGGAACAAAACCATGTTGAAAACTGATGACTTACAACTATGGAGACTGCTCTGGGCTCTCCCCCTTCTCTCTGTCTCTCTCCATCTCTGTCTCTCTCTGTCAAAAAAAATCAATACAATAAATCTTAAGATTGAAAAGGTGGTTGTTGGTTGAGGAAATTGGTTTGTATGTTTGCTTTTAATATGGAAAACAATGGCTGTTTATATGCTGATATGAACAATCCAGTACAGAATTTTTTAAATGATGTAGGAGTGAGAAGGAAGAACAACTGAAGCAACATTCTTGAGTAGATGAGAAAGGATCTAACACATAAGTGGAGGCATTATCTTTAGACAGAAGCTCCCCAAAATCATTTATGGTAGCAGGCAGGACAGCAGCATATGCACATGTGTATGCTGGTAAGGGGGTACATGTGATAGTGAGAATCTGAAGTTCTTTTCTGATTGATTCAGTTTCCTTAGTGTAGTTGGAAGCAGTCTTCAGCTACTACTGAGGAATGGGGGGAATTTGTTGGGGGTTTGAGAAGGGAGGAAAGGGTGAGAAATACTTATGCAGACCAGAGGGAAGTGGAATGGATTTTACTATTTTTTTTCTATTCTTTTTTTTTTCTTGTTCAATTTATTGGGGTGACATTGGTTGATCTCAATTACATTGTTTCCAGGTGTAGAAATGGATTTTATTGTACTCTAGCAGTGTTCTCAAGAAACTGAATGTTAGGATTTGAAAGTGAAGTTTGCCACTGTTTATTCTGTTCAAGTCATTAAGAATTTATTTAGTGCTTAGGCACTGTACTAGGTCTTGAAAATACAAAGATAAGTTACCTGAATAAAAAATATTTATTAGCCTGACAGAAAAATGTGTGGACACAAACCATTTGATACCTGCCTTGACTAAGTGGGCAGGAACTAAGTATTGGTGAGTAACTGTTATGTCCTAGGCTCTTTGCACATGAGGACAAAAAAGATACTTAAGACATCTTAGAAATTATTATAGATCAATAAAATAATGTTGGTATGTGAAGAGGGCTTATATTTATAAGGTAGATTAAGAGAACTAATTTTTTTTTCCAGCTTGTGGTTACTGGGATGAGAAACCATCCTATGAATTTGCCAGTGCAACTTGCTGCAAGTGCCTGTGTATTTAACTTAACCAAGCAGGATCTTGCTGCAGGAATGCCTGTCCGACTTCTCGCTGATGTGACCCATTTGCTGCTCAAAGCCATGGAACATTTTCCTAATCACCAACAGGTAAGCATATGGGAATCTCCATTCAAATATCCTTTTAGTGTGTCCTCATCCCCTACCTCCATACAGTTCAATTTAGTAGACTAAGGCCAGAAATTGAAATGCCTTTGGAAACTGTAAAATAATAAATTTGTGGTATAACTGAGTGTAGTAGAAAACTAAAGTGTGCATTCCCTGCCTAAAAAGCATTTAAATCCAAATACTGAGGGGAATAGTGCAAGCCATATAAAACTCATTTTCAGCCTAGATCCTGAGTTTGTGATAATTTCAGCAAACAGGCCTACAGGCACTATCAAGTACTGGGATACAGAAAGGAATAAGAAATGGACTTTCTATTTTTGGCAGTATGTTAGACTATATAACATGTCCTGTCCTCCAGAAGAAAACTAAAAATATTGCTTGAATAATATTGTTAACTCAAAATTTAGCAGTGAGTTGGCAAGCTAATAAATATTTAGAGGTCTAAAACCAAGTAAAATTGCAACCCAGATTTGTGAGTGGATCATTAAAGCCAGGTTTCCTCATTGAGTGGAGTTGCCAAACTAGATGAACTTTAGGCTTTGTTTTTTATGGCCTCTGGATGCCAAGTAGACAGAAGATAAAGCAGGACCCATCCAAAGTCAACAAGAACAGAGGGAGAGTAGCTGGAATTATCCTTTTTATTATCCTATTTCTCATCTAATGGGAAAGAAAAAAAAATGTGTTCATAAACATATGGATGCAATGGAAGTCAATCTTTCAATAGTAGGTGGGCAGAATAAAGGTTACAAGAAATAAGTGGTGTTTCATCAGTCTTCTTTCATTTTTTATAGCAGTTACCCCTTGTTAAAAAATAACAAAGTGAGGATGCTGAGATGGCTCAGCGGGTTGAGTGCTTACCTTGCAGCCCCAGGATCCAAGGATGAAGTGCCCATCCCATGCAGACCCATATGCTAAACTGGGGTGTGCTTCCCATGTGGGAGGCCCCCAGCTTGTGGGGGCTTACAACTGTGGGGACTGCCCTGGGCCCTCCCACTTCTCTCTCTGTCTCTGTCTCTCTCTCTCTCTCAAGACAATAAAATAAATCTTAAAAAAAAAAAAAAATAGCAAAGTGATATATTATTCAGGATTTTTTTCTCTCCCTTTGGTTTCTTAGTTACAGAAGAATTGCCTCCTTTCACTTTGCAGTGACCGGATCCTTCAAGATGTTCCATTCAACAGGCAAGTAATAGTCCTAGAATTTAAGATAGGGTAAAAGAGACTTAGAAATCTGTCTTGGGTCTGCCAAGCCATCCCAGCATCCCCACTTTGTCAGTCTTTCTTATCAGTTAAGATATCCCTAGGGTATGAATAATCAAGTGAATGAAATTGTGCATTTACTTATAGAATGCTAAATCTAAAGGGTGTCCTAAAATTCATGCAAGAAGTAATTTTGATAGAAAACACAGGTTTATAATTAAAAATTGTAAATTTTCATTGCTCAACAATGAAAACACGTTGTTCTTTTGTTAGTGCTCCATTTTTAATAACCCTGAACTGTCAGCTGTCACGCTGTCTTTTTTTGTTGTTGTTGGCAACACTTTACCGCACAAATGACACAAAATTCAAATCTTGCGTGAATTTTGGGACACCCTTTACTTCCTCTAATTTAGTGTTTTGACATTCAGGTTAGCAGATTGGTCCCTGTTTTCATATCCCTTTGCTTAAGAATTTATATTACGGGAATTGTAGGGGATGCTAAATAGCTCAGCAGGTTGAGTGCATGCTTTGCTACTATGAGTCCGAGGTTTGATTCCCAGCCTTGGCCCATGCAAACCCATATGCTGAACTAAGGCACAAATGGGAACCACTGGGATGGTGGCAAAGGTTCTTGCTTCCTTTGCCGGAGGCCCGGGGTTCAATTTCTGACCCACGTACCCACGTGGCCCCACGTCCGCCTATGTGGAATGAAACTGTCACAACTAATGATGTACAACTATGAAGACTACTCTGAGTCCTCCTGCGTTCTCCCTCTCTCACCTCTCAAACAATAAAAATTTTAAAAGCTGAATTTTTAAAAAGATTTATTTAATTGTTTTTGACAGAGAGAAAAACAGCGACAGAGAGAGACAAAGAGAACAGGGAGGGCTCAGAGCAGTCTGTCATCAGTCTTCAGCATGGATTTGTTCCACACAGATGGGAGGCGGGGAGGGGAATGCAGGGCAGGAAGCAGGTGGGGGCCTCCTGCATGGAAGGCACACCCCCATGAGCTGGGGGCCAAACTAGGGGCCTCCCACTTGGTAAGCTTGCCTTGGTAATAACTGAACTGGGGGTCACACCCCAGTTCAGCATATAGGTCTGCACGAGCTGGGGCTGGGATTCTATCCTTGGACCCCGAGACTGCAGAGAGAGTGCTTCACCTGCTGAGCCATCCTGGCATCCTCACCAACAATAAAAATTAATCTTAAAAAAAAGAATTTATATTGATTATAGTTTTTAGAATATCCATACAATATTGTGGGCATAGAAAATGAGGCATATAGAGATGCAGTGCCTTGCCCATGGTTTTGTGACTAGTAAATGCCAGGCTAGAAAGACTCAAGTCTTCTGGTTCTAGGTTCTGTGTTCTTTTCTTTGCATCATACCTCTTATTATTGTTATTTGATACTGAATTATAGAAGAAGCTTTTAAAAGAAAGCCATAGTGGATTCCTGTAAGTATAAAGGGTTCTTTTGTTTTCTAAGATGTTATAGTTTGTGAGCTAAAAAGGTGATTTTTTTTTCATTTTACTACTTTAAAATATTTTTTAATAATGGTATTTTGAAAATGAAATTTATACTTTATTATTTAATGAAAAGTATATTTCTGAAGTAGCAATTTTACTGTGATTTACTTTTATTTGGGTAACAGTACACTATTATCTGGCATGGCTGAGGAATGAGGTGTTTCATTTACTATTTGAAATAAATAGTTTGGAAAAAAATATAGCTATGTAGATCTTATGTAGATTACTAATTTTATTTTATAGATATTGAGTATCTGCACTGATCACATGAAGTCATAGGTAGCAAGGCATAGTCACTCCCCTGAAGAAAATTGTAAACTAGCCCAGGAGTTGGTAAACTTTTTCTTAAAGAGCCATATAATAAAAATTTTAAGCTTCTGAGCCGTAGAGTCTATGTCAAAACTATTTACCTCTGTTGCTGTCCCTCCAAAGCTTTCATAAACAAAATATGAACAAATGGGGGTAACAGTGTCCCAGTAAAGCTTTAAAAAACAAGCAGCTGGGCCCACAGCTATAAAATTACTATAGGTAGGTAGGCTATAATTTGCCTCCCTCTGATCTATCCAATGCACCATGCTAGAATTGAGCTTTTTTTGTGGTCAGAGACTGTGTGATTGGTTAATCTCTGCCTCTGGTGCTTAAGTGGATGTTTAATGGATGGATGGATTAATGAATATAATTAATAGAAGACAGAATTTTTTGTAGAAGAGGATGACAGAATGCATTGGGCCCCCATACAAGGAGGGAAAGATTCCATCTGATTGATGATCATTAAAGATTTCATGTTAGTGATGGCAGATAAAGATAACAACCAACATGTATGAAGCACTTTCTATTGCCAGGCACTGTGCTAAGTATTTTACATATGCTTATTCAGTCCTTACAATAGTCCTGTGAAATCGTTACTTTTGTGATCTTCATTTTACAAATTAGGAAATAGGCACAGAAAGGTTTAATAACTTTCTAAAAGTGATAAGATAGTAAGTAGCAGAATTTAGATTTAAATCCAGATTTACTCAGAGCCTCTACTTTTTACATTTATGCTATATTGCTTTGAAGATGAGAGCTAATTGAATTGATTGTTTTATGATTGGTAACTGCACAAATAAAGAAACATAAGAAGTCAATAATAATGCTATTAAAAGTTAACCTTTACCAAAAGTTTGGTGTGTATCAAATTCTGTACTAAGTATTAAGCTTTATATGTATTATCATTTAAACCTCACAACAATCCTATGGGATAAATCTTACTATTTTACAGATGAGAAAATTGAAGTTCAGAGAGATTAAGACACTTACCAAGAGTTCCAAAGTTAGTAAGTGGTGGCAGTGTATTTGAATCCAGGCTGACTCCAAAGTTTATGTTACATTAGATAGAACTAGAATTTAAACCTCCAAATCCAAAGAAGATCAGAGTCTGTATTCTTAACTACCAGGTTATATTATCTCATAATTGTAGGCGTGTTTGGGGACTAATGAGCAATCCACTTTATAGTAAGCTTAGGGCAGGCAGGAAAAAAGAAAATTTGAATGTATGGGCCCATCGCTAGAATCCTAAAATACCTGTGAGTACACGAGTGTTATCATACCTAAGTCCTCTGACAGATTTATTACAAATGTGTAGGCACAAATTGAAGGGAAAATAATGGAACCAGAGGCCCATTAGGAATCTACTGTAGAAGAATGCCAATATATCTAAAGAAAACAAAAACACTAATTTGAAAAGATATATGCACCCCTATATTCATTGTAGCATTACTAGTAATAGGCAAGATATGGAAGCAACCTGTCCATCAATAGATGAATAAATAAAGAAAATGTGATACACGCACACGCACACAATGGACTATTCAGCAATAAAAAAGAATGAAATCTTTCCATTTGTGACAACATAGATGGTCCTAGAGGGTATTACGCTAAGTGAAATAAGTCAGAAAAAGACAAATACCATACGATCTCACTTATATGTAGAACCTAAAAATAAAAAATAAAAAATAAAATGAATAAATGAATGAATGAATAAATAAATGAATGAAACAAAATGGAAACAGACCATAGATATAGAGAACAAGCAGATGGTTGCCAAAGGGGAGGGAGTGAGGAAGGGTGGGGGAAAAAGACATATTTTTTTAATGTTGGCAAACTGATTCTATCAAGGCCTTCCTCATTTTCTGCCTCTGCAACTGACCTTTCCCCATAGCTGGATTCCCACTGGCCTGCTCAATCCTGAAGGCTCAGCTCTTTGGTGTTCCCTATCATTAACCCTGACCATGGTATGAGAGGTGGTTAAGAAATTCATGGAATGAAGAAGTAGAGGGGAAAAAATATATTTATTACTTTCTGTTTTCAATATATTCTCTCTTAACCTTAATACACTTCCCTGATCTTTCAATAAGTTTATTTATACCCATAGGGGGGAAAAAAAGTTTTGTTTTTGCCCTCAAAATTGCAGCTTTAACCTCATCATTGTCTGTAAATTTTCTTCCCTTGAAGCTGTCTTTTCATATTTGGGAATGAATAATAATCAAAGCCAGGTCTGGACTGTAGAGAGGGTAGCTTAATGTTTGGAAACCACAATCATGAAGAGTAACATTACTCTTGTGCACAGGTGCTTTGTACAAAAGCAGCACCTCTTTGGTCCATTTTCCTTTTCTTTTCTCCCTCACTTATTCTTTTAACTGTTTCAACAGACTTGAATCATACTCTCCAGTTATTGTGATGCCCTTATCCTTATAATTGATCAGCAGAATACACTCCGTATCCCAAAAGAAGCAGTAGCCATGATTTTTCCAGCCTATTACAACACCTTGAACTTCTTAGGGTATGGTGTGCCCTTTTCATGCCACTGCATGGACTCCAGCTTTGACTCAGGCTCATAACGATGAACTCATGTTTCATCTCCAGTGACATTACAGTTTAAAACTTCATCCTTGTTGTCGCTACAGAGATCCTAAAACTGTCCTGAACACTCACACTGTTGTTTTTAAAGCAGCATGAGCATTCTCAGTACCCATCTTGCACTAACTTGTGACATCTTTAGATGCTGATGGAGAATATTCAAATGGTTGTAGGTGATACTCCAACCATTTCTGCAAGCTGCTTTTTTTTCAGTCTGGCATCTTCCACTACAAGTTTTCACCTTTTTTGACAATATGTGAGGAAGTGGCCTCAACAGGGCATTTTGGGAGGAGGTCATCTTTGACTGTCTCTGCTTTGCTTGAAAAGGTTATGCTACTTGTAAGCCATGGATTTCCCATGGCAACAGTCCTTGTAAACTGCTAACATCTCTTCCAAAATGGTTTGAGGTGTTTTCCCTTATGTTTTGTGAGGAACTTAATGACATCACAAAATTCAGTTTTATCCATACTTGGGGTTTTCTTCATGCTTGACATGTTTCTTCAGCAATAACTGAAAGAACATAGACTCAAGTTGGCTGAAATTTGGCACATATACTAATAATAAAGCACACAATGAAACTGTGTGCACTCCCACCTCTCCCAATAACCTTCCCTCTACCCCTATTCCATCAATTTTTTAACTACCCCTCATAAAGCATGAGGTATTTAAGGAGTCCTAGACAGCTCTTTGGGATGCCTCAGTATTCACCTTCCTGGCAAATGCTAGAACGAACGAACACACACACACACACACACACACACACACACAATAATTGGTCACCATTACAAGATGATAGTAAACCACTTTGAAAACTGGCAAATAAAGGGAAAGAATCAAATCCTATCTTTTCTATAAGAACTATATTATTAGACAATCAAAAAGTTGATGTATTAGATTATTTGTATTTCAGCTAGTAAATGAAGAACGAATGATAGAATTAGAACATTACCGTTTAATAATCCCTAATTAAAGTATATATGTGATAAATGCCAATGGCTGCTAAAAATACCCAGAGACAGCTAGACATGTGCCTTGGGAAAAGATCACAACACAATCTATGAAGTACTTTTGCCCAAAAAAATTAAACATGGATCTGATTAAATATCTAAGTCAAACTACCAATTTATAGGAAATGCAGATGGTAGAGCACATAAATTAGCACCACGGGGCTGTAATCAGAAAAATTCAGACTGAAAATCTCCATAAATCAAAGAATCCAGTTTCTTCATTAAATAAATGATGGGGAGTGAGATGTAAAAGAAAGTTGTAGATTAAAAGGCAGTTAAAAGATATGTCAATCTACCATAATGTGTGTGTGTGTGGTGGGGGGAGTGCCAGTAATGGGCTTGATCAGAGATGGCCTTGGGAATAGAATAGAGGTAAGAATAAATTTGAAGGAACTTGCAGAGGAATCATTTACATCAGTAAAATCATTCAGCTAACATGTATTAAACACTATTTGTATATTAAGCATTGTGTTGGGTTCTTAGCATAAAGGGCTAAATAGGATACAGTCCATTCCCTAAAATAATTCATGTGCCAATGGGAGACACTATTTGTATATTAAGCACTGTATTGGGTTCTTAGCATAAAGGGGTAAATAAGATATGGTCCATTCTCTAAAAGAACTCTTGTGCCAATGGAGGATTCAGGTAAGGCTACAGATAGTCACAGCTCTCTGACAGTTACAAACAAGTGCTAAGGCACAGTGAGAAGACAATGATAAACTTGTCAGGAAACCTCATAACTTTGATATTTGAGCTGTCTTAAAAGGTGAAATTATTGATAAGATACTCAGATATGTTCCTTGATGCCATTTCTCTCCTTATTTCATACTCTACATTCAGTCCTTTGGCAAACCCAGCTCTACCTTCAAAATTCTATATCCACATTTTAGCCATTTGTTTTCACTTTCATTCTACCACTTAGATTAAAAGTGATTTCTCTCCTGAATTACTGTGGTCACCTCTGAACTGCTCTCCTAGTTTCTGTCTTTGCCCTCCTGGAGTTTATTCAAAATAGACCTGATAGAATAATCCTTTAAAAACGTAAGTCAGTTCATGCCATATCTCTGCTCAGAAATCTCCCAAGGCGTTCACAGTAAAAGCTAATTCTCTACGAAGACTATGTGATCTGGCTCTCCTATTAACATCTGACCTTGCTTCTTAGTACCCTGCTCTGGCTTTAGTGGCCTCCATGCTGTTTCTCAAAACCTCTAGGCATACTCTCACTTTAGAATCCTTGTGTTTCCCATTCCCACTGCCTGGAATGTTTTTTTCCCTAGATATCCACATGGCTAGCTGTCCTACTTTGTCAGAAGTTTCAGTGAGGCCTTCCCTAACCACCTTACACAAAATTTCAACATTTGCTATCTTCTCTTTCCCTGCTTTATTTTTTTTATCTATGGCATATGTCAGTACCTAAGCATACCATATATTTTACTTTTTTATCTGATTTATTATCTGTTTTCTCCACTAGAGTATAAGCCCAATGAGAATAGATATATTATTGTTTTGTTCACTAGTCTACCTCTAGCACCAAGAATGATATTGGAACAAAGCAGGGACTCCTAAGTGTTTATAAATGAATGAATTCCCATTGTGCTAGGTACTGTGAGGAACCCATAAAATACATAAATTAGTACTACGGTTTAGAAATCACTACAGAATTGAAATATAGAATAGAAATATGTTATAATTCTAGGAGGTAAATGCCAAATCATTTTGACTTGTTCTTTACAAAGTGTCGTCAGAATTACTCATAATAATGAGGTACCATCTCCAGAACGCTAAGTGTAATTGTTATTCTCTGTCAGTTAAGAGGGATATTCTCTGTTAGTTAAGAGGGATTTTCTCTTTCCTTCTTACCTGCCTAAATTGTAGCATCAGTTCTCAATTGAGGCTCTGAAACTGTGCCTGGGCCTCTAGGATTAATGAAGCCCTTTTGGGTGTTTTCAGGTTTGAAGCAGCCAAGCTCGTCATGCAGTGGCTCTGCAACCATGAGGATCAAAACATGCAGAGGATGGCAGTTGCTATCATTTCCATCCTGGCTGCCAAGGTATATGAACTCTTGTTTCCTGTTACAGTTACTATTTTTCCCAATTTTAGTATATGTGCTGCTTAAGCAAGCACGGTTTTTCCCAAAATCTGTGTGCCACAGAGATTATTAAGCCTCTGCCAACTTGCTTATGCAAGCTGTATTCAAAATTGCAGAATTCCAGGTTTATCAGAGATTTTAATCTGACTTTGGAGTCTATTACAGTAAATGATGTTAAACTCACACTGATTATTTCTTGGACATTTACTTTGTCTGCTTACCTGCAGCTTTCTACAGAACAAACTGCACAACTTGGTGCTGAGCTCTTCATTGTCAGGGTAAGTGTTTATGCAGACCATTAGACAGTTTCCATTTCTATTGTTTTCAGGCAGTGTTGTGTACATTCTGATGTTTTATATTTAAAAAAATTATTTTTGTTACTTCTAAAATGAGTGTATTCGGGGAAGCTAGGATGGCTCAGTGAGTTAAGCGCTTGCTTTGCAGACCCGGAGCCCGAGGATCAAATCCCAGCCCTGGCCCATGCAGACCTATATGCTGAACTGGGATGTGCCCCCAGTTCAGTTCTTTTTTTTTTAAAGATTTATTTTTATTGTTTTTGACAGAGACAGAGAGATACAGAGACAGAGAAGGGGGAGGGCCCAGAACAGTCTCCATAGTTGCACATCATCGGTTTTTCCACTTAGTTTCAATCCACAGGTGGGCACAGGGCTGCACAGGGAAGGAACTGGGCCGGGGTCTCACCCTGGTGAGAACTGAACTGGGGCCACTCCAGCATATGCATCCTTATAGGCCAGGGCTGGGATTCGATCTGCAGTCCCTGGGGCTGCAAAGTGAGCGCTTAATCCACTGAGCCATCCCGGCTTCCCCCAGTTCAGTTCTTGCCAGGGCCCATGTGGGAGGCTCCCAGCCCAATTCCTGCCCTGCGCAGCCCTGCGCTCACCTGTGGAATTGAAACTATATGAAAAACTAATGCTGTCAACTATGGAGACTGCTCTGGGCCCTCCCCCTTCTCTCTGTCTCTCTCTGTCAAAAAAATAAAAATAAATCTTAAAATGAGTGTATTCATTTCTTTTCATAGAGGCAGTTTTACTCCTTAACAGAGATGGGAAGACCCATTCAGATAACTAGAATCTAACTTGTAAACTCACGCTCTGAATTCAG